>JAJMKG010000005.1:0-83484 GCA_030563865.1 Dujonia oleophila | reverse complement strand
TTGCATGTTATCTCATGGGAGAATGCAATTGTCGGGGAATAAGTGCTTTGATTGGAGTCGGTGTGGAATGGAACTGGGACTGGAACTGTAGCATTTAATGTGTGAATAGCACAGTGCATGATATTTATTTTGTTTTCCCTAGTATTATTTTTTTTTTTTTTTTTTTTTTTTTTTTTTTTTTTTTTTTTTTTTTTTTTTTTTTTTTTTTTTTTTTTTTTTTTTTTTTTCTTATTATTATTTTATTTTTTTCCTCTATAATTTTCAGCTGCGTAATAAAATTAACATAGCCATGTAGCATTTTGCAAGGAAAAGCAACCCCGTTAAAAAAATAAAATAACAGAGGAGCAATCACAGGCAATATTAAGCAAGTCAGACAAAGGATAGGCAACATCCCGCACAGAATGAAAGAGAAAACTACATTTACGAAATCATGTAACCTATAAATCAACTATTGTTCTCTCTTGTGCCTTCCCTCTGGTTGTAGACGGAAACTCGCATATAATTTATTTGATGTATGTTGCGGTCTTCCTATTGTCGCAAAAATTCTACTTGCATAATAAGTCAGCGTGAAAAATACGTTCATGTACATACGATGAAAACTCACTTGCA
Source organism: Dujonia oleophila (assembly GCA_030563865.1). Lineage (NCBI taxonomy): Eukaryota > Fungi > Ascomycota > Pichiomycetes > Serinales > Debaryomycetaceae > Dujonia > Dujonia oleophila. Next base: position 82,875 of record JAJMKG010000005.1, on the reverse strand, counting down.
TGAAATTTGGTGCACTTGGCATTACACCACCAGGATGGCATGCTTAACAATCTCAAGTCGAAGGGAGAGTCGGGCTCAAAGAGATGAAGTGAATTGAAAGGATAATGAAACCAATTTGCTCAGTAGAGAAGTGGAGGGGGGGCGACGCGGGGTCAGAACAAAAGTGGGTGGTGCAGTTCTGATGGAAAAAATAGAAAATATTATTATTATTATTAACCAGGAAAGTAAATGATTTCATTCTGCTCCCTCTCCCTATACCTTTATATTCCCCTTTGCCCCTCGGGTCATTTCTATTTACTGGTTGCCTGTAATGGGCACTTTTTTTTTAGCTTAAACTTTTTTGGTTATGGATCGAATTAATAGAAAAATTTCCATATTAAATTTATTTTTTTTTTTTTACTTTTTTTTTTTTTTAAAGTTTTTTTATCTTGTAGACGGTTAAAGTTTCCCTTCGAAACAGTGGCTATATACTTAGTTTTTTCTTTCTGGTATTTTACTCATTTCAGATTACCGATTTATCATATGTATAGGGGAAGGAATTTCGATAAACACCGGTGAATATATATAATCTGTAAGCTGGTAAAAAGGGTGGATATTGGTAGCACAGCATAGCCACCGAAAAGAGAATAAATAAAAATAAACTACTAAAATAATCGAAAGGAGAATAAGCCAAAGAGACATTTGCCAAAAAAAAAAAAAAAAAAAGAAATACAGAACAAAAAGGGAAAAGGTTTTCTAAATGGCAGATAACCTAAGGATACTAGCCATATCAGATGTCCAAGGGAACCTCGATGCATTTGGTCAGCTATATGCCAGCGAAAAGGGGGTGGTAGATATCATCATACATACGGGAAATTTCGGTTTTTGGGACAAAGACACCATCAATTCTGATAAGGATAATAGCTTTTTGAAGCAAATTGTTGCATTCTCTGAAGTGTTAAAAAAAAAAGTTGTCAATGAATTGAATAGTTTGTCCACCATCGGCTCCCTGGACTCACCTGAGTCTGTTTCAGTAAGTTCCGGTGGCGTGGACCCTACTTCTGCTACCTTTGCAGGAGGTGCTGCACCCCGAACTGCAACTGACACACACACCAAGTCGCACTCTTCAACTACTCCCACATTTGCTGTACCGACAACATCACCGACAGCGGCAACGGATGTCCTCAAATCCAAACTCCTTTCGGGCTCCAACAACATCTCACAACTAGAGGCATACTTATCGGGGTCGTTTAAGTTTCCCTGTCCAGTTTATACGATATTTGGCCCGCTAGACGATCCTAACGTGATACATAAATTTCAAACAGGAGAGTACCACATCCCCAACTTATATCTTATAGACCACACGAAGTGCTACGAAATCCCATCTCCACTAGCTGACCAGCCCAACATCAAGCTTTACGGGATTGGGGGCACGTTGAAGATCCACTCGCTCTTTGACCACGGAAACCTTGATGAAGACTTTGCCGAGCTATGTGGCAAGGTTGGGGATTTGTGGATATCCATGATTCAGATCGCTACGATGTACCATAACGTGATGAGCTTTAATGAAACAAGAAAGGGGAGCAATAATACGATCAGCATCTTTGTCAGTCATGCACCCATAATGAAAACACCGTTGTTGGAACACCTTGCCATCTTGACGAACGCAGACTTTTCCATATCACAAGGCTTACACTTCCGATATCCGGTAATGGGGAACGGGATGAGTTTTGTGGATAGCATGGGAGGCTCTGCTGGTTACATTGACAGCTATAGATCCAAATTCTCACGATTGAGGATGATTTTGGGAGAATTGTGGCTAATCGTCAAGAATGAAATGTTGGAGTTGTTAGAGGAGAGTACAGAGGAGAAGAAAGATGAGTTTAAGAAGTTGATGGAGTTAGGTTTAAGTCTTTTTGACAAGATACCTGTTTCAATCAACGATTCAACTGAGAAAATTATACCGTTGACACTCTTTGATCAGGCGGCCGGTGGTTCCGGTACTGCTGGATCCAGTTCGAGTAGTGGTGTTTCAACAGACGAGGATAACAAGAAGGTACTCAAGAAGATCAATGACATGTATTTCTCCGCGTACTACAACCTATGGCATTTCAATCTCTGTGACTTGGTAACGACACAACCGAATTCAGATGAACAGTCGGATTATAACATCATGATTTTCGATTTGGACAAGTCAAGCAATTTTAAATTGGACTATTGTACAAGCCAGGGTTTCAATTTCAACTTCAAAGTGGATGGAAGAAGAATGGGCAAGAAACGGTTTGCCTATGAGATAGACGTTGATGAAGACTACTTTGAAGGAGAAGGAGAAGCTGAAGCAGGAGCTAGAGGCACAGAACACGATGCAGCAGGACTAGGAGTTAAAGAAGCAGAAAAGGAAGAAGAAGATGAAGATGAAGAGGAGGAGGAAGTAGAGGAAGTAGAAGTAGAAGTGAAACAACCCGGAGGAGACGCATATCATGAATATGAAACTGAAGCACATCGAAAAAAGGAAACTGATGCAGTTATGGAAGACCCCGAGGTTGTCACAGAAGACACTGCAAGAGAAGAAGGTGATTCAACGAAAGGAAATTATAGAGGATCGAAATTCAACCCGAATTTCCGCAGTAGGCCCGGAAGAGGCCGTGGCAGGGGAAGAAGCAGGGGAAGAAGCAGAGGTAATTTTAGATCCAGAGGAAATTAATATATATATTTCGCAGCCATTTTGGTGCGGTGCGCTCTTTATGAAAATTCTCTCCCTCTCCTCTCTTTGTCTCAAGAAAAAGAAAAAAGAATAACAAAAAAGATTAAATACCCTTCGTAAAAGCTCGGTAGAATGGGTGCGAGTATGTAAGAGTCGTAACATGAGAGAATTCATACAATAACCAAATATGTGAGACTTTGGAATCCAGACAGAGTAATATTTTACTTAGTATCGAATGTGTCATGTATGGGTAAGTACCATGTATCATGCATCATGTACACATTGGCTTATTTTCCCTTTAAAAATTTTATTTTCATTTGCCTATGCGTCAGTTGCATATTTTAAACTTTCGTCTAGCATTCCTCATTCTACTGCCTCTACATCTACATTCGGTAACCCTTTCGAAGATCCAGTTGTATTTTATTCAATTTAACGCTTTCCAATCATCTATGTTTCATTATTTTATTTGTATATACGTAGTTTCAGGGTAATTGTGGGGATAATATCAAAGCAATCTTATATCAGCAATTTCCTTTGTATTTGATTTACTTTACCTTGCTTTTTTCTGCTTTTTTTTTCCTTTTTTTTTTTTTTCTACTTCTGCTGTTTGCATCCTATGGTTATAAGGAGGTCTCTAATGGTGTTCAAATGGTAATTTTTGTCCAAAGATGACTGGTCCATCTTGCTTAATTCTGTAGAAAATGTAGAACCACATGGAGGCACCGAGGAACTTAGAGGCCCAGTGCAATCTTGGATCTACGTGTGGTTTAGCAGCTAATGCGTGACGAACGTACTTTGCAGCGTGCCCAGCCATGTTGATTGATGTGTAAAGATGTTGTACAAGGAGAGTTAAACTCTTTGAAAGAAAAGCGTTTGAAGTTGTAAGGCCAAAAAAAAAATAATTTGGAAATCGGCAGTTGTGGTTGGCTGGAGAATGACACAAAGAGACAAGTAGTGAGTTTGACACGTGACTGTATTCACGTGCAGGACGCTGGCTGCATTCCTGCGACACCTCTGAATGTTGCTGGAGTCACTTTTGTAGAGAATTTTACAAGAATGCTTGTATGCTGGAGTAGCCTACTGGTTTAATGTTTCTAGGTTAGAATTAACTCAAGCAAGCAGTCAGACCAGAATTAAAGCGTTCTAGTGCTGGGCTCATTCCCAATCAAAACCGACAAATACAATTGATTTGCAAAATAAAAGTCAAAAGAAAGGAATCTTCAACTTACAGAAGCCAATAATCCAACTGTAATCGCGTAACTTTATCATACTTTGTACATTACAGATAAATTTAGCAGCTCAAACTCGCTTATCAACGTCTATCTATTTCATTGATTTGCAATGTGAAACAGAATTCACTGGACCTGCATACAGACACACTTTTGTATGCAACCCTTCGTACTTTGGCACTAACGTAAAGCTTAAATTTGAGTTCTCTTCCAGAACAGTGTTTGGAGAGATCCATAATCAAACTACGGGAAGTTTAATTGGAGTTATTTTTAATTTGGAGTACAGTGTATTCATGAAGATGAGGGTGGCGTAGAACACATTGATAACTCTTTGAAGTCTCTTAACTGAGACAGAGACAGAGACAGAGAGGGAGAGGGAGAAAGAGAGAGCATGTGTGTGTGTGTGTGTGTCCCAATGTGCATGATCGAGAGATGTATGCGCAATTTTATTGCGACCTACTTCGAAAGTTCACAATTCATGAGTGGTTTGAGAATTTCAATGTACCGTTCCACGTTTTCCGTTTAGAAATTGATACACTGCGCCCAAATAGTCACTCATTAGAGTTAAGCAAGAAACATTCTCGAGCTATACCGACCACCACTTGAAGTGGGTATTGTGACCTCCCTTCCAGTTTCACACAAGGTTTGATCGGACGGTATAAGATCTGGCACATCCTGCATAGATCACATGCAGGGCAACCAGCCATGGCGTGCCACCAAAGGAACCAATGCTGGCTACACCTTTCGCTAATCAAATGGAAACAGGAGATGAAGGAAATAAATCAAAACAAATGGCTTAGTACAGAACATTGCATCTTGCAAATATGGGGTAGGGATTCCATGATGTTTTCTTCTATTTTTTTCAAAAAAATTGGGCCGCGCTGGAGGCTTATGATGAGTACACAGCGGTTATCAGAATCAAGTGCCCCCCTGTATGACAGGTTTATCATTTTGCGATAACAACTTGGTGTGACCAATTTAATCTTTAAAATAGTCTCTTCGTACCCAAATTCAATTTAATTAATTGCATCATTGACACATAATTTTAGCTTCCGAAAAATTCTATTTATAACCGTTTCCTATAAAAATAAACTTTTTCTGTGGTGAAATTCACTTCTGACAGGGTTGCATGATCCGGATTGTAGGATTTCTTTCAGTTACTCTCTCGATTGGCTCGCATTAACTGGAGAAAGCTACCGAAAAAAAAAAAAAGAGGTTACGCTTTGGTTTGCAACCGTGCCTTACATGGGGTCGGATCTAAATCAAGAACTCTTGTTTGCTCTACCTACGTAAGCACACTTTGATTTGAACTCTGACTTTTTTAAGCCATCACCAAGGTTACGAAACTTGACTCCTCGGTTATAGGGCCGCAATTGCAACTACTTCTATTTCTCAGTCCAAAAAGTCTCTATTCAATTGATAACCCTGCCTTTTCATTTAACCGTCTCTCCTCTGTAATATGATATAATTGACTATTGTTCGTAAAAGAAGGGCTTTTTTTGCGGGAGGGGAGTAATATTTTTTTTTGATAAGTCACCGTTTTACGATCCACCCGACGTTTTACATTAGCAAGTCTTTTATTTACAAAAGTCTAAATTAAGTTCAGGAACCTCTTGTAGCCATCTGGCAACCATTATTTTGCATGCTGGCTGACTTTAGTGCATAATCGTCTTCCAATTGTAGTGCCATCCTCCCATTTCAGAGCTATACCTCACCCATTATGCGCATCGGAATCTTTTTTTATTTTTTTTCTAAGCCAGCGCTATTTTTAATGCACCTCAGCTGGTTGTTGCAAAAATAGATTCGGAAATGAAATTACTTGCATGGATCATGGTTGCATGCGTTGATTTGCAAAAAATTATGCCAGCAAATCATAGCCCCTACACCCTGATTCAAAAAATATAAAAGGACAGGGGACTCTGTCTCTATCGAACAAAAAATTATTTTAATTAGATCAGAAACAATAATTCTTCTAAGAGTACTTCTAAAGAAACAATTCTGAGCTGAATATATATATTACACTTTACTTACAAAGACAAAAACCAAATAAGTTACAATGAAGTACTTTATCACCACAGCTGCCCTCGTCTCTTCAGCCCTTGCTGCTTACGTTCCATCTGACCCATGGACCAATTTGACCCCAACCGCATCTGCACCAACTGGCGCAACCACTGATCACACCCATGCTTTCGGTATTCAAATTGTCACAGTCTCTGCTGCTCCATCTGCTGCTGCCAAGAGAGCTGTCCAACAAATCGGAGACGGTCAAATTCAAGAACAAACCTCAATTACCTTAGCAACTCCAACTCCTACATCTGCTGCTGTTGTGCAACAAATTGGTGATGGTCAAATCCAACACCAAACCACTGTCACTGCTCCAGTTGTTCAACAAATCTCCGATGGTCAAATCCAACACCAAACTACCGCACCTGTCGTTCAACAAATCTCCGATGGTCAAATCCAACATCAAACCACTGCCTCTGTCGTTCAGCAAATCTCTGACGGTCAAATCCAACACCAAACCACTACTGCATCTGTCGTCAACCAAATCTCTGACGGTCAAATCCAACACCAAACCATCTCCGGTGCTACTCAAATCTCTGATGGTCAAGTTCAACAACCAACTGCCACTGCTGCTGCTGATGCTGATGCTGGTCAATCTGGTGCCGGTGAAGCTTGTCTGACTGAAAACTCCTTATCTATGTCCTTAAAGGGTGGTATCTTAACTGACTCTAAGGGAAGAATCGGTGCTATTGTTGCTAACAGACAATTCCAATTCGACGGTCCACCACCACAAGCTGGTTCTATCTACGCTGCTGGTTGGTCTATCACCTCTGACGGTAAGTTAGCTATTGGTGACAACTACAACTTCTACCAATGTCTTTCCGGTGACTTCTACAACTTGTACGATGAAAACGTTGCTGCTCAATGTAGTGAAGTTCAATTAAGTGTCATTGATCTTATCCAGTGTTAATTCGATTGACACTGATAAATTTGCATCAACCGAAGTTTAATTTCGACTGCTTAAAAAACAAAAGCTTTTAACACCAAAAGCACCACACTCATTGCATACACTTTTCCATCGAAGATGGTTTCATTTTTAATTTCTTCCGTATTTCATTGATTCGCATACAATTTTCAATTAAAAAGATTTATATGAATAGTTATAATTGTAGTTAACATTATTAACAATAAAAAGTTACTCGATTTTTAGTCTAGCCTTTGTAGTCCAAAGTTAACATTCTTAGATATTCGATTTTTGTTCACTATAAAAAAAATACAGCAATCTCTTCGAGTATGGCAGCAATTGATTTGCACCCACCGGAGCATTCCCTTATGATCTGCGCCATGGGAGTATTTTTTTTGCTCACTTCATTTTTGGGGCCACAAGTGATCATCTCCCCTATGGGTTTCTTCAGGTACGACTACACTTGTCAGTATTGTATTTCTATCCTTGATATTTATTTATTTCTTTCTTTCTTTGCATTTAGCTGTTTCAATATTTAGTTTTTCATTTTTTTTTTACTAATCTTTTCGTTTGTTACCTCTTGAGAAAACCCCCTTTACCCTTTACCGGACTATTGTTTGTAATAGTATATGCGACACTAGTGTACATTGAATCTTCCTGGTCATAAACCATTGATTCTTCCCTTCCCGCTTCGTTATAATGTAAAGTTACCGAACTGAACTTTGCAAATGGATCCTCGGTATCTCCATTAGCACCTTGTTCAGTTTTGCTTTGCTTTTTCGTTCCATTGAGCTCATCTTCACTGAGCCCACTATTCTTGTCCTTCTTTCCAGAACTCTTTGACTTCGTTAATACTGGGATCATAGGAGGCTTTTGATTCCTAAGCAATGCCCATTGAGTGTTCTTGAAATATGAATGATTCTTTATATCAGAAGCCCCAGATTTGGATCCCAATCTCTTGGTTTCATCTTTAATCAACAATTTTTTGATGAGATTCTTGCAATTAGACGAAACAGATTGATGGTTATTTGAATCAGGGTACTTCACATCCTTTTTCAATATATTGGAGAATGTCTTATTACGTTGATCGCCCTTGAATGGAGTGGTGCCGAAGAGCATTTCGTAGAGGAAAATACCCAACGTCCACCAATCGACCGCTGAGGTATGGCCCTTCCCTCTAATCACTTCAGGTGCAATATATTCCTCTGTTCCAACAAAGGAATTGGTACGGAAACCATCGATACATGCCTTGGTATCCAACGTGGGTCCCAAATTCGAATTCTGACCAACTCCGTAAGAGTTTTTCTTGAAAAATATTTCGGGGTTCTTTGTGCTAGCGGATTGCTTGGACAAGTCAAAGTCCGATAACATGATGTGACCAGATTGATGCAACAAGATGTTTTCAGGCTTCAAATCCCTGTAAATGAATCCCATAAGATGTAAATATTCCAAAGCTGCTGTGACTTCTGCTGCATAGAATTTGGCATCCGATTCGGGGATACATTTAGATTCTCTAGTTTGTAATGCTCTGAAGAACTCTCCTCCCATACAATATTCCATACAGAGATAGAGATGGTCTTCAGATTGGAATGAATGGTAAAGAGTGACAATAAAGGGGTGGTTCGACGTTGCCAAGATTTCTTGTTCCGCTAATGCTCTCTTGATTTTATTTCTTTGAATCATTTCAACTTTGGACAACACCTTCATAGCGTATAACCTATTGGACGATTTTTCTTTTACCAAGTATACTTTACCGACATCCCCTCTTCCTAGTAATCTGATTTTATCGAAAGAGTCTTGATTCACCTGCGCGTCCATGATCTTGGTTGCAGCGTTAGAGTACATTCTATCTTGGGTGTATGTTCTGGGCCTTCTTGCCGTGGTTTTCAACTCCCCTATATGTTTGGTGGCGTCGAAGACGTAGTCAGAATCCTTCTTGATGTTTTCCTGGTCATTACTCTTTGCTTCCTTGGGGTCGTTAAGTAGTCTATGAACTAAGGGGGCAGAGGCAACTCTACGGAGTGTTCTTTGGAACGGAGAGGTCACAGGCGGCGTCAATCCGGGTGCATTCACATTCACAACATTTCCGTTACCCTCCACATCTTCGTCGACTTCTGGCTTAAGCGCTTGGCTTGCCAGCTTGGCCGCTGTGTTGTAGGATCTCTCTGACAAGTCGCCCTCCGAGTCGTCAATTCCCAAACCTTTGACCTCGCTCGTCCTGGTGCTATCTATCTTGAAACCCGGAGTGTCAACTGGGACAAATGGGGGCTCTATATCTGGCTGGCCAGATCTGGATTCCTCACGGGACTCGTTTTCAGAGAGATCTGACGACTCCTCCTGCTGCTGCTCCAAGGTAGACTTGGGTGGCATCAACACGCCGCTTTCGCTGAGAGAGAACACAGAGTCTGCGTGCCTTAGGTACACCAAGAGGTCATTCTCGTTATCGCCAAGCATGGCGGTTTGGTTTTCGTTGAGGCGATTATTGTCATTGTTGTTTAAGTGGGGTGGGAGCCCCTGGTGAGCAAAATACATGTTTGATTTGACCACGGGACTGACGGGTTCCTCGAGTTCATGCTGCAGTAGCCGCTTCAGTGGCTGTTGCTGGTGATTCTTAGTGCTGTCATCTTCGAACTTGGAGCTGGGTACCCTTGAGGACGAGAACTTAGGGTGCGTGGGTGAGGACACCGACCTCTTCCTGCCAAAACTGAACCTCTTCATCATGTTGGCACTGGCTTCCTGCTTGGTGGGGAACGAGCCGGTTTTGAACTGGTTCTGAGAGGTGTTTTTCCTTTCCGCAGGTTCCCCTATTTTATCTTCTTCATTATCTACATGGCCCAACACCGGCGAGTTCTCCACCGAGGGCGAAGTTGAAGACATGGTCGATATCTTGAACAAGCTCTTTAGTTTATTTATAGCCTCGGGGGCGGCGGCGCTGCTGCTACTTTGATCTGGTGCGGTGGTCTCTTCGGAGGATGACTTATATTGCGTCGATAGAGATTTCTTGAGCCCGAGATCTTCAGGCGCAGGATTCGCGGAATTCGAAGACGAGTTGCTACTGAAGGCCAGGTGGTGATTCAGCGACGACGTGGAGTGGTTGCTCTTGAAGAACCTGCTGATAGAAATGGATCTGTTCCTGTTAGAAGGAGGGATAGCAGGGCTCACCAAGTTGGGCGCCATGTCGTCCTTTTGGCTGTGATTGAAAAGAGCAATGTGTACCATTTTGGAATATTGATACTAAGACAAAAGAATGCCACACGCTAGCTCAATGGGAAAGTCAACTCCTTTTTTTCACGAAAAAAAAATAAAAAAATGCCTAAAATAATGATCCTTTATGTTTGATAACGTGGTAAGCAACAGATAGATATGAATAAGGAATGGAATCCTGATGCAGAAGAATATTATTATGCAGCTGACTCAGAAGAATGGATGAAATATTCTACACTAATTTTTACCACGCCCTAGGCGCATTGTTAGTGCCTTGACATTTTTTCGTTAACCTTTAGCGCTCGGTACATGATAGAAAAGTGCCAAATACAAGACTAAAAAAAAAAAAAAATTACTCGCTGTGGAAAAAGAGAAAGCGTACATATTAGAGGAAAGCGAGTCGCTAATGAGTTAAAGGAGGTAGGGAGCAGAGTTTGAGCTGGGTGCAAGAGAGGAAGTAGCATAGACTGTGGACAGGAGCAGGGGACAGAGACTAGAACTGAGTCTGCGGTTCGACTGAAAACCGCTCAGAAAATGGTGCAAGGGGCCCACTCGGCACCAATTTACGCTGCAGAGTCCACGCAGAGAATGGATTTCGTAATTAGTGGGGTAACAAATTTAAGTTGACATTGGGTCCCACATACAGACAAAAAAAATCTCCTCAACTAGACAAAAAAGGAAATAAGGTCGTGCCCTAACGGCATGGATCTGGTCCGGTGAGTGAAGAGCATCGATACTACTGCAAGGTGCAAGGAAAGAAATGACTAGTGCCTTGTTTAACAAATAACAAAATAGGGGCAGCAAGCTTTCTTTTTTTTTTTGACGCACCTGAGGTTGGCAAGTAGTTTCGCAGCGCTAAATAGAGAAAAAAGAAAAAAAAGATTATGTACACCGTAATTCCTAGTGGATATTTATTGAATGTAATTATTGTACAGTAAAGTATGGCTATGTCTAATGAGTGTTGAACAGTATATATATATATATACATATATAAATACGTACACGCATATATTCATGCATGTACGTGTTCAACACATACTTTGGGTCTTACTATTTTTGGTGGTTTGGGATGCAGATCTTTGGTGCCTCACCTAACACAAGTGAGGGGGAAGAAGGAAATTAGGAATCGAGTTCTTGATGTAGTAGATATGGTCACAGTTTCTACAAACCATCTTACCCTCTACAATTCTGGTTTCTACCAACAAGGTGTGCAAATCTCTTAATATAGCCTGGCTGTCTTCCATGATTGGGTCTATATCCTCAGGCTTATTTGGGGGTAAAGAGGTGTTTCCCAAGTCACTTGCAACCTTGATGACTGCGGGCCAGTCTAATCTATCAAGCATATGGACTATAAAATCGGGGTTGAATTCTTGTTCTTCTTGCACCAACTCACATTCGGTATATTGTAAGGGAAATGCATCCAACGACGAGTCACACGTCTTGATGGCACACTTTACGAAATTGGTAGTCAAAAACTTCATCTTGTTTGTCTGTGTGGTCTCTTTGGTTTACTACATTCCAAGTTCTTTGTATGCCAACTTCCGATGAGCTACCGCTATAGCTGCAGAAAAATTTCGATTTTGGTTCTCGCGCGACATTTCAAAAAGGTGTACCGATTGCAACTTTTTTTTTTTTTTTTTTTTTTTTTTTTTTTCTTTTTTTTTTTTTTTTTTTTGCACCCATTAATAGAGCCCTATGTACATTAGTTTACACTTTCTATTTACAGGATTTATCATGCTCTGTTTCTAACCTTTTCCTGGATGGTATTCTCGAAGTCAAACACCTGGTTAAGAGAATACACTTTCCCATCCACCTCAAACAATTTCAATGTTTTGTATATCGACTCAATGAACTTGGAGTCAAATGCCAGATCCTTTTCATATTCATCAAACTCCGATACATTACCGTAGTTACCTTCCAAAATGGATTCTCGGTAGAATGCTTTAATTCTGTCAATGTGTTGCACGGATTTCTCGTCCTTCATATAGGTAGCTATGTAGTAGTCAAGATGGGGTATGATCCAAAGCAACCTCCCGTAATCCTTACCTTCTCTACAAGCTCTCAACAATAACTGGAATAGTTGCTTCGTGAAAATCTCCAAAGAAAATTCACTAGGGGTGACTTTTTCCTCGGCAAGCATGAGCGTATACGGAGACGACTCCGATCCAAATGAAAGTGCCACTTTCTTGTCTTGATCCTTTCTAACGTAGAAAAGAATAAGCTTGCTCAAAAGTAAGTCGATGTACTCGTACTTCTCTAATTCCAAGCACGCTTCAATCGATGCGTAAATCGTATCTACGCTAACTAACAATGGTTTGGCAATATCATAAAATATGGTATCCTCCAATGGTGCCAATGCTGCAGTTCTCTGGTTCACAAACCTGGACTTGGACACTAAACTTGACAATACCGTCTTCGAAAGAGTCTTCTCGTAGGACAGAACTTCTTTTAACCTGAAAAAATTCAATAGTTGCTTGAAGGTAGTTACATCATTTCGAGAAACTTGGTACCTGATTAGCGTTTCAAGGAAGTCAGGATTTTCAACTACCAAATGCTTGAAGTGGTAAGACTGTCGATTTGCTGTCACAAATGAAGGAGGAATCGACAAATTGGTTTCCGAGCCAACTACTGGCAGGCTAGGCGTAGCCAAGATTGTTTGCCGATGCTCATGCAATGGTAAAGAATGGTACACCAAACTTTGTAGATTAAACAATTCGTCACCTGACTCGAAAGTACTATCCTTTTCCATTAGCTTGGAAAGTAAATGCAGAAATATCGTGTAGCTTGGAGTAAATTTTTTGCTGCCCAAAAGTATTTTCACCAACTGTAATATCAACGTTATATGGCGTGTTAAATGGTTATTGTCCCTCAGCAAATTATAATGGGCAAAAGCCTGATCGATTTTTGTAATATACTCAGCGTCATCCACAACTGGGCTCTGGAAATCAATCAATTTCAAATTTTGGATGTATTTGAAAGTATCTGAATGATCATAGTTCAAGTACTGGCCCGACTTGTAGTAGTTGAAGTTGAGTCTCCAAAACTCTATATCGTTAAAGGAATCTGTTTCTTTCAAACTATGATTGATCAACCGTTTCAACTCATTTTGATCCAATCGTTCAATTATGTCGAGAATCGACAGCGTGATCTCGGAAGAACTGTCCCTTTTCTCAGGAGGTCGCGCAATCAACTCAAGTATCTTTAATATTTCATTCCTTTTATCGGTATCTTTAATTTGGTCTACGATATTTTCTCGGAAAAAAAATGAACTGGGGGCCCTTTGGATTGGATCATCAATAATAAACTGCCTTCTTAAATTGAATTCCACCATTAAGGAATTTAGTAGATGGGCAGCCAAGCACATGATAGAATGTTGAATCGGCGAGAAATACAGAAGAGCATCTCCATTATTCAATTCATTCATCAACTCTTCCTTTGTTGAAACTTTTTTACAATTTTGGCCCTCAGGGTTTTTGAATAAAAGCCCGATAGATTGTTCATCCTGGAATTTTGCTACAATCAAATTTCGTTGGTCTTGAAACGATTTATGGTCCTTCTTAAACTCGGTGTTTAACTGATTTTCTCGATGCGACTTCTTTTGGAACCTTAAAAAACTTCTATTGAGAAGATTATTTGCATTTTGGTGCGCTGAGCGTCTCAGACTTGAAGTTGAAAGAAATGAGGTGTAAATGAGACTTCGATTGCAGCATCTGCGATTTTTTTCTGCAACCAAGTTCCATCGTATGAATGGATTATCAATGGGTACATGTAGTCGCTGTTTCATAATGTGACCTCAAATGCCCCTATATCCAATTCAACACACTGCAACTATCCTAAATTGCCTCTCTATAGTACCGGATATGGATCAACCTACACAGTAGGAAGAGTTATGAAACAAAAAAAAAAAAAAAAAAAAAAAAAAAAAAAAAAAAAAAAAAAAAAAAAAAAACGAAAATAAAGTGAGCCAAAAAAATCGCACTATGTTTTTTTAGTGCCCTGCACATGCGCGTTTCACATTTTGTATAGAAATGGTTACAGCTAAGCAACTTCGGTTGTGGCCAACACTTGGTACTCGTTACAGTGTTGCAGGCGATTATGAAGTTATCTGGGTCTATTATTGGTGCGACGCTTGCATTCGTGTCTCTTGTTTCAGCAGCCGGGCTGCAGGCGCAGTCAGAAAAGGCGCCGCAATCTCCTGTTGGTGCAATGGTGTTGGACCTTTATGTGGACTACACGTTTGAAGACCAGCCAAACATTGGGGCCAACGACACAGCCAGTTTTCTCAATGGGGAAACTGCAGTTTTGAAGTACATGATGGCCAGCAGAAGCGAGGACAATGTAACCCTTGTGGGAACTGGTGGTACCTTGAGAAACCCCACCACCCACGAAATCTTGTACAATTTGACTGCGGAGGCACTTGAGACAATGATAGCCATCAAGCCCAATGGCAGCTATGACTTCCAGAAGTCGTTTGAGGTGGATTTTGAGCCCGCAACTTACCTTTTGGCTCCTGAAATATACCTAGTTGCAGGCGGCGAGCTCAAGTCTGTCCCCATTAGGAACCAATTGTTGATTATCACCAACATGCCGCTCTCGTTGTTTGATCCACAGGTTGTCTTTTTGGCTGCGCTACTTGCTGCAATTTTAGGTGCGTCAACTTGGTTTGTATATAGCCAATATGGAACATCGCCTGCGCAAAGGCTCAAAAGCAACACCCAGGAAAGGAGGACAAGTGCAACTGGCAAATTCGATTCCAGTTGGATTCCTCAGGAGCACTTGAAGAAACCATCAAAGAAACCGAAGAGCGCCAATTAGGTTACGGCTACGTATTAAATTTTATGATGTTACTTCTTTACTTCTATTTTTTTTTTTTTTTTTTTTTTTTTTTTTTTTTTTTTTTTTTTTTTTTTTTTTTATCTTTTTTTTTTTTTATTCAGCCTCTATTTGCTTTTCCAGTAGGTCGCAAATCCAGCAGCACAAATTCTCGCACAGCAAACCTCCCAACAGGGAACGGGTTGGAGGCTATTTTTAAACTTTCCGATTGACGCCAGTTTTCTTTCGACTCAATTGCCCGTATTTGTAATATTTTTTTCCCCTGGCAGATCTTTAAACTCAGGGGTTGATAGCCACTTGTATCACTGTTAGGTATGAAGCTCTACTTGAACGAGCGGCCCAGAACTTTCATTATTGTAAGTAACGGCCATGCGTTGCTTGTGAGGCATCCGTTTCCGAGCTATAAATCAGGTGGAGGGGCGCACCATAACCTCCATTTGCATCACCACCATCCTCAGACAGGAATTGAAGAACAAAAGAAATCATCTTCGCTGTCTTCGTCGCCAACGTCGTCGAACCCCTCGGCTGTAAACAAGGTGATTGTGGAGTTTGTGCACAAGGAGTCGCTCCAATTCTCCAATTTTAGAGACATCACACCCAATAAGTCTAAACTGAAGCAGATCTTTGGATTTTTAGGGCTCTTAAACTTCAAAAGTAATATTTATTTGGGTTTCATCACCAGTCATGCGAAGCTGGCTTCCCCCATAATAGGAGAAGATATATACACAATTACAGGGGTTGACTTCTACTGTTTGGATAACGACGAGTTCGACCACTATATAGATAGAGATGTCGATGTCCAGCAGGAATTGGAACACTCGTTGTCTGTTGTAGGAGACCTGCCCGATAAGATAACATCAGATTACCCAGCGGCATCTATCAGGAGACTTCTCAGCTCGGGATCATTTTACTACTCTTCAAATTTCGATATAACCTCGAATTTCCAAGAACGAAGCTATCACAAGCCGATATCTTCGTTTGAAGATGAGACTTCTAGAAAAACACATGCCAATAAGTTCTATCTCGTCTCGGAAAATCCGTACTTCCGTAGGTTTATGTGGAACTCGTTCATGAACTCCGAGTTGATAGAGTTCCGAAATCGATTGTCGTCCAAGGAAAAGATTGCCTTTGACTCAACGGGATTCTTGACAACAATCACCCGAGGATACGCTCAAACTGTCAATACGGTGGTACTGCCTGGTGTGGACGCTTTATTGACCATAATATCTAAACAATCATGTCAAAAAAATGGACCCCTCTTTGGTGATTGGGGTTGTGACGATAGTGGGGAGGTTTCCAACTTTGTAGAGACTGAAGTGTTAGTATACACTGAGAAGTTCTGCTTTTCTTATATCATTGTGAGAGGGAATGTGCCGATATTTTGGGAAGTAGAGGGCAATTTCCACAAGAAAACACTACTCACGTCCAAAAAGTCAAAGAAGATTGTGTACCCGAGATCATTTGAAGCGTCGCAGCATGCATTTTCGAGGCATTTCGAGAAATTAAACACCCAATTCAATGAAGTTCACATTGTTAACGCCTTAACTGATGACACGAAGACTTATAAGGGAGACTTAAACGTTACATTCAAGGAGCATATAATTGAATATAATCGGAACCAAGAATCTTTGAGCGCAGAAGGTGATGATGCCAACAACGGTGACACATCTGGCTCGATGCGACTTACATCGACGTCATTACCTGTGACCACCTCCACTATCAAGAAAATCGGATATACATCTAGTCAGTCCACAAATATCGTTTCTAGGTTATACCGGAACATTATCGACTTTGGAGCGTTCTTTTATGATTTCCCGAAAAATGCTAACACGGGAAAGCAATTGGGGGTATTCAGAATTAACTCATTTGACTCACTTTCCAAGGCTAATTTCTTGAGTAAGATTATAAGTCAAGAAGTTATAGAATTAGCGTTACGGGATGTGGGATTTGAAACTGTTGATCAGGACTTGTTGACGAAGCATGGTAAATTATGGCAAGAAAATGATAACCAATTGACGAAATTGACATTGAACTTTGCTTCTAACTCTGCCAAGTTGCACAAGTCTAGTGCAGCAACGACGAAGGGAACAATTAAGTCACATTTTACTAAAAAGTATCTTAGTGGAGTTGTCACTGAACCCAAACCAAATGAAATGGCCATGCTCAAATTACTTGGTAAATTGCAAGATCAAGTAGATGTGATTATCAAGAATCCTATCCATGACTATGTTTCTAGGGAATTGAAGAAGAGTGCTAAAGAGTTTAGCTTTTTCAAGGATATTTCCATCTTCTCCACGACTTTCAATGTGAACGGGTGCTTGGAGAAAGACGAAGAGATTATTAGAGGTTGGTTGTACCCTGAAGTAACCCTGGTGCCTTATGATGTTGTTTTCGTTGGATTTCAGGAGATTGTTGAACTCACAACTAGTCAAATGGTCAACACACATTCAACAAATAGATTGAAGTGGATTAAATCACTTAAAGTTGTGCTTGAGAAATATAGTCCGCAGGAGAATGTAAAGTATGTGTCACTTTGGGACGGTCAGTTGGGAGGTATTGCATTATGCCTTTTCATCAAAGAATCAGAGTTGAAGAATATTGCTAACGTTGAAGGGTCATTCAAGAAAACTGGATTAGGAGGAATGAGTGCAAATAAGGGAGGGGTTTCGGTTAGTTTCAATTTCTCTAACACCCAAATATGTCTTGTCGCATCACATTTGGCAGCTGGTTTACACAATGTGGACGAAAGACATCATAACTACAAAACTATTGCAAAGGGAATTAAATTCTCTAAAAATCGGAGGATTAAAGACCATGATATAGTCATTTGGTTGGGTGATTTCAACTATAGAATTCAAACAATTTCTCCTGAGCAAGTAAAGCTATTAATTGAAAGACAAGAATTTGGAAAATTATTTGAATATGATCAATTGAACAAGCAAATGGCGACAGGAGAGCTGTTCCCATTTTTCGATGAAATGGAAATCAAATTTGCACCCACTTACAAGTTCGATAATGGTACGAAGATCTATGACACTTCTGAGAAACAGAGAATTCCAGCGTGGACTGATCGTATTTTGAGTATGTCCAAGAGTAATAATATAAAGCAATTGTATTACAATTGTTTTGGTGATATAATCTTTTCCGATCACAGACCAGTACTTGCGATTTTCAAAGTGTCAGTGAATATTATCGATGAACAAAAAAAAAGTATACTTTCAGATCACTTGTACGAAACTTTCAAGAAGGATTTTGGAAGTTTAAACGATTTATTCTTTACAAACAATAAGATATTAAATCTTTCATATATATTAGGAGATGAAGATGATAACAATTTACCACCTCCAAGTTCTGATAAGAGCAAGTGGTGGATAGACGGAGGGTTACCAGCAAAGGTTTACATACAGGAACTCGAGAACAATAGTCGGACCAGTGATATCAATGTAATCAACCCCAACTACCCTATTAACCCATTCGAAGAAGTGGGTTCGGTTCCTGAATTTATATCTAAGAACAAGCTTGTCAAGGCATTGGAAACCAAATAAACCCTATGGAAAATAAATTAAATAAATAAGATTATAGATACTTTTTTTTTTTTTAATACTCAAGAATTGAAATTAAATTACCCTCGACTTCTTATTTTTTCTCGGGCTGCTTTATATCTTCAGCTTCTTGGAGTATAGCGTTCATTTTAGCGTCCAAAGCGTCTAGCATTTTTTCCAAAGAAGCAGCTTTGTTTTCTGCATCATTGAGTTGCTTGTAAGCATCTGCAACACTAGCTTGAGGGTTACTGGATGCGTTTTCCTGGGTCATTGTCGCTGAAGCACTATCTATAACTTGTTGAATTCGCCTTGGGGGAACTTTAAAAAGAGAAGGCAGCTGCATGTGGGTTACACAAAGTCGGATTTGGTCTATGCAGGAATGGCTGCAAATCCATACGGACCCCGTCGCAGGGACCACTAGAGCTGTAGAGGACGGCTCTGGATGAGGAAGCGAGCCATTTTCCTCTATTAGCTACTCGCTTATCGAAAGTTGGAGAGCAGGTAAGTTGATTAAGAAAAAAAAAAAAAAAAAAACGTCCTTTCTTTTCGATATTTATTTATTCATGGATATATATGTATATGTTGGTGGTACGAAAGCTTACTTTCTGGCTAAGCCGTTTAAAATGGAAAATAAAGATAAGAAAGAGGCCTGTGAAACATCTTCGTGGATACCGACACCCCATCTTAACTTATCTCCAGAGATTGCTTCGATGTAAGTAGCAGCTTGAGAGTTGGAGTCCTTACCTAACGAGTGTTCGTGGTAGTGCTTGACTTCGATATCGATGCCCAAATCGGAAGAAATAGCATGAGCAAACGCAGAGATTGGACCATTTCCGGATCCTCTTATGGAGACAGGCTTTCCGTCAATCTTTAATTGTACATCAATGGTTCTAGATCCCTCGCTCAAGTTGGATAAAGAGTAGTCCACTAATTCATACTTCTGAGGCTTAGTGGTTTCAACAAAGTATTCCTCCTTGAATAATGCACACAACTCCTCGTTGGTCAACTCTTGGCCCTTGACTTCCGCTTGTTCCTGAACAACCTTGGAGAAGGCAACTTGCAAACCTCTTGGTAAATCCAACTCCAAGTTTCTTAAGATAACCCAAGCTGAACCACCCTTACCAGATTGAGAATTGACTCTGATAATGGCTTCGTAAGTTCTACCAATGTCCTCTGGGTCCAATGGTAGGTAAGGTAACTGCCAGCGAACACTCTTACCTCCATCTGAAGACTTCTTCTTCTTTTCTTCATGAGCATTGAAGCCCTTCTTGATAGCATCTTGATGAGATCCTGAAAATGCACAGACAACCAAGGATCCTCCGTAAGGAGCTCTAGCATGGACAGGGATCTTGTTACATTTTTCAACAATGTCGATAACTGAAGTGATGTCAGAGAAATCTAAACCAGGTGATACACCCTGGGTGTACAAATTTAATGCCAAGTTGACCAAGTCAACGTTACCGGTTCTTTCACCGTTACCAAAGAGACAACCTTCGATTCTGTCTGCACCACCTAATTGCCCCAATTCTGCGGCGGCAACGGCACATCCTCTGTCATTATGAGGGTGGAGGGAGATACAAACCTTTTCACGCTCGGAAATATTCCTGGAGAAGTACTCTATTTGATCGGCGTAAACGTTAGGGGTGGACATTTCCACGGTGGCTGGTAAGTTGAAGATGATTGGTCTCTCTTCAGAGGGGCTCCAGGCTTCCTTTACCGCTTCACAGACTTCCAAAGCGTAGTCTGGATCAGTGTCAGAGAAAGTTTCTGGAGAGAATTCAAAGTCCCATATAGTCGACTGTTGCTTAGGATCATCCTTAGTTAAAGACCTGACTAATTTGGTACACTTTACGGCCAATTCCTTCGACTGTTGCTTGGTTAAGCCAAACACAACTTCTCTGAAGCAGTCAGAAGTTGCCAAATATATGTGCACGGTGGCTCTCTTGGCACCAGTGAGTGCCTCAACGGTTCTCTTGATGAGTTCTTCACGGCATGGTGACAAGACTTGGATGGAAACGTCCTCTGGGGCAGTTTCAATAGCAAATCTGGTGAAATCAAAATCAATTTGAGATGCGGAGGGGAACGAAACTTCAATCTCCTTGAACCCAATTTCAACCAACTTCTTGAAGTATTCCTTCTTTTCAGCGACGGACATTGGATCTGGGAGCGACTGGTTCCCGTCCCTAAGATCTGTGGAAAGCCATCTTGGTGGCTTATCGAGGGTCTTGTTTGGCCACTGACGATCTGGGAGGTGGACGGGAGTGAACTTCTTATACTTCTGCGATGGATCTTTGAGCATAGGCATCTTTGCTGTGGTTTTTGCTATTTTTTTTTCTATGAACTGAATTAACAAAAAAAAGTAGACTTTGGCCTATAGGTAGATATATATATATTCTCTGAATATGTGTATATATTATTAAACCTGAGCTGATATGACCAAGGTGAAATGTTAGTCATGACTGGAGTGAAAAATTATTCAGTGGGCTGCATGCAGGCGTGGGGTGGTGAAGCGAAGAGAGCCATGATTGACCCACAACTGGCTAAAAATATTGGCAGTGAAAAGGGAACTCGGTATTTCGCGGCGCGAAACCGGGAACATAGCCATTCAGGTTGGTCTGATTACAGCTCGGACTAGCCTGATTACCGTAGTTTGGGGAATGCAGTTCAGGACGAGCGGAAAGCAAAAGGGGTGGAAGAACATTCTCGGTGGAGGGGTATTCTAGTCCACAGTGGCTTTGTTGATGCAATATGTTATGTGGTATTGTTGCGTGGCAGAGAAGGTTTCCAGGGTGGGTGTAACATGGGACTGTATGTAAAGATAGTTCTTTTTGTTTAATTTTTTTTTTTTTTTTTTTTTGATTTACGTTTCGGTTTCTCGTGCGGTGGGCCATTTTGTGCCTCCAACGTTTTACAACACACTCTTGCAGACATAGAAGAGGTATTTAGGTGATAACATACCTAATCAAAAGGATATCAGTACATTGCGGTCACTGTTCACTGTCTTGACGTCGAGATTGGACTCAACGCTTTTCTAGTTTTTTTTTTTCCTTTTTTTCTTATATATACTTCTATTCATTTAACAAAAATAGATAGTAAAGATCGTTACAACATAGATCTATATTCAAAAGGAATAAGAATTAGTAATAAAAATATATATATATATATCTTCTAGTTCGAAACTAAAGGTAAGATGTCTGAATCAAGCACAATAAAGCACCCCGGAAATACTGTCAGAAATAGAAGTATCGCTAGTGTGTTCAACACGCTAGTCAAGTGCCTTTTCGGGTCTTCCTCTGATTCAGAAAAGGATACCAGTTCAGCAGTAAACGAAATTATGTACCTTTTAAATAGAGCGGTACTCCTTTCAATATTTTTTTTTCTTGCAGTGTATAAAAATATTCAGTATCTATTCCGTCGCATGGCTCTGAGGATCCTGACGTTAGCTTACTACCCTTCGAAGACTCCTCAGCTCATTAGAGAAGATGTCAGTAAACTCGCCAAGATTCCAAAGAGAGTGTCGTGTATTTTAGATCTCAGAGATGACGAAGACGAAAACGGGGGTGTGGATGGTTTAATCAGCGATATTAGCGAGCTTGCTGCATGGTCAATTTCTGCAGGCATACCAAACTTGACTATATATGAGTTCAATGGCACTATAACAGACTACTTGCCAAGTTTGCGTAGATATATCAAGAAAAATTTATCTATATACTTTGGTACAGATGCCATCCCAGTATTCTCGATATGGGTGCCCCACGAAAACGTAATAATATATAGCGTCGATGAGAGTCCCACAATCCACCCTTCCTCTCCGCCACCCAACCAAATCGATTTGAAAATCACCCTTTTATCTAGAGTGGATGGAAAGCCAACAATTGTAGAGTTGACCAAAACAATGAGTGAATTGGCGTTGAATTTGGAGTTGAGCGTCAAGGATATCACTATTGAATTGATAGACGAGGAGTTGATCACTTTGGTTGGACATGAACCAGACTTATTATTGAGTTTCGGTCCATCATTGGATCTTCAAGATTATCCCCCATGGCACATAAGACTTTCAGAGATCTACTGGGAACCTGATAACATGTATGTTGACTACGCAGTATTTTTGAGAGCATTACAAAAGTATTCAAACTGTAAGATCAAATTGGGTAAATAGAGAAAATGAAGTTTATAGAATGAGTTTGATAGTGCAAGGGAATGAGTGGATGGAGTATTTATCTGAGCTAACTTTAATCATATAGGCCGAGAATACAATAAAATGTAGAAGTTCATGAAACTAAAATTGAACATAAGTAGAAATGAGTTAGCCAGAACAACGAAGTCCAGGCATATTTCTATGGCTAGCACAATGTGGAGGTGTACATGTAAGTTTTAATAGAGATGGCTTCACCATATGGGGAAAAAGAACAGCCCTTTTTTTGAAATACGAGATAGCATATACGAGGTATAGTGAATAAAATTGTATCAGATATGGTAATAGAAATGAGTATATCTTGGTATGTTTCATCATAAGGAACAGATATAAAATAGAAATTTGAGAAGTTTAGACATACACATATCAATGAATTCATCAAGTGTTGCAATAGAATACATTTTTCTTAAGAGTTAGTGTAGATACTTTAAATTGCGCATAATTCCTAAACAGAAGTTCAATTTTCGCAGTGGCTGCAAATTTCACGCACAAGTTATTTTATCGTGTGAGGCGACTAAAGCTTACTAGTGACAACGCACAGAAAAGAGTCTAGTCTTACAATATTTGTCCCCAGTTGCTGCCACGTTCACTCTTTGAGCATTTGCCATCGAAATACTCTCCTAAACTGAACTCTAGTTGTTGCTTCGTGAACTACTAAAAATAGACCACTAACAAGCGCCAATCTCCAAGCGCTGTTACCCGGATCAAAAGTTTTGTGCTTATTTTTTGTTCAAAGTCGCGCGTAACACCTAAAGTGCCACCTCAATGGGTTCACGGGAAATCACAATCTATTGATTTACATTTATTTGCCCACAAGTATAGGTACAGACACTAATATCTATATAGATAAGCTAAGGAAATACAATGTAAGTAATCCAGTGAACAGGAGCTATTAGATCGGGCACTTATTGGAGCGAAAAACCTCCCCAGATTATCAGAAACTGGTTGATTCAGTCAAAGTATGCGTTCGCCATTGCGTCGATAAAAATACTGGCATACGTAAATACTTGTTAATGTATACAATTTTTATTTGCTTGCAATCCTATTGATTTCGTGCAAAACCCGGGACCTACTCTCACAACTATCAGCACCTTTTACTAACAGAATTAAAACAGGGGATTATCATTTTCAAAATTGTTTTCAGGTCTCTTTGGCCGCAAGGAAATGCGTATTTTGATGGTTGGTTTAGATGCCGCAGGTAAGACCACCATTTTATACAAGTTGAAGTTGGGAGAAATCGTCACCACTATTCCAACCATTGGTTTCAATGTTGAAACTGTGGAATACAAGAACATTTCATTCACTGTTTGGGATGTCGGTGGACAAGATAAGATTAGACCATTATGGAGATACTACTTCCAAAACACCCAGGGTATAATTTTCGTTGTTGATTCCAACGATAGAGACCGTATTGCAGAAGCCAGAGAAGAATTACAACAAATGTTGAACGAAGATGAATTGAGAGATGCATTATTGTTAGTTTTCGCTAACAAGCAAGATTTGCCAAATGCCATGAATGCTGCTGAAATCACTGAAAAATTGGGATTGCACTCTATTAGACAAAGACCATGGTACATCCAAGCTACCTGCGCCACCTCTGGTGACGGTTTGTATGAAGGTTTGGAATGGTTATCTACAAACTTGAAAAACTCAGCTTAAACCTTATCAGAAGAAAGTAAAGAAAAGTTCAAAAAAATAAAAAAAAAGAAAACAATTTAAAAATGATAAAGAGTCACTAGTTGATTTTATAGATTTTTGTCCATCCACCTTTCTCCCGCCGCCTATGTTAAGAAAGCTGCATAATTGTCCTTTGTATCCATTCTAATAACATCCAACCTCTTCCTTTGATAGCGAAACATATATTAAGATAGTGTATTACAAGAATAAAGTAAAAAGAAAAAAAAAAAAAAAAAAACAGCTGTTTGAAATCTGAATCAGTGCAAGAAACTGCATGATTCTCTTTTTGAAACAAACGATGGTGTAGAGCAGTAGCTTGGGGGTATCTGTCCCATGAGATCGGAGACCGTGCGATGTGTAGATTGAGTGCACGAAGCACATAGAAGAAATAGAAGAAAGAAAATACACTTCTCTCATATAAACTCTCGGTGTACAGGTCGAGTACTTGATGGGGGCTTACGTAGTATCCTCGAAAGATATCCAAACCCCGAACTGGATTCGATTTCAAACTGGTCTCTTACTACTGTACCACATTAGAGTAAGGAACCATGCATGAGAAAATAATATGCACCAATTTTTGACATTAGAGCTGCCACCAGCGACAAGAGACGCCAATCCCAACTTTCTCACCGCCGAAAAGGAAAAAAGTTAGAAAAAACAAAACTATCTACTTCACGCTCAATGCTCTTCTTTCAGTTTCCTCTAACTCTAACCTCGATTATAATTCTCCCCATATTATACCACCTTATCAACCCTCAGCTATGACCCGCAGCATGACTTCCATTTCGAGCACACTGCATGATGTTAAAACAGTCGCAGCTCCAAGTACTGCATCTAACACATACTCTTTTTTCTCCATACATAGGGTACAAGCCCTAGCATTGATCGTGACCTCATTTCTGGCTCTGCTTGTGCATCGCACGCCGCCTTCCTCTCAAAAATTTTCAAAACCGCACTTCACTACTATACTTGAAAAACACCGCCAAGTTAGCGTTTTAGAAATTTGTTATCTAACTCAAAATCATACAAAATGGTATGTAGTAACAGATATCAAGAGGGAGTTGATGTTATTATCAGTAGAATGTATCAGAGGACAAACACAGGATTAATTTAAGACCATTTTCGTGGATATGACGAACCAAGATGGGCTGTCCATTTGCTCAACCGTCGATGGAGCATGACATGAAATTTTTCTTCACCATTTTCAAGATGCCCTAAGAATAGAAATTCACTGTAGTCATCGAGGGAGTATATTTAATGATATTGTAAAGTAATGAGTATGATAGCGGCACCGATAGTAGTAACTGAAGATAGAGATAATGAGAAATCAATACGGACATGGAATAAAGTTGCAGTAGCTACTATAGAAAGGTTTTGTTGACTTTTCAGCTCATAGTGGAAGAGCGATAACTTTCGTAGTGCCTAACAATCAACAATTTTTTTGCAAGAAATTTGTCATTTTGAATAACTGAGGAGCACCTTCCAGTTCCAAGCATACTGAAACGATATATAACTTTCTTCCTTTCTGAACTCAAAATGAAAAATAAAAATAATAATGATTTGGTTCATTTTACTAACAATACTTTTAGGCTGGTGTTAAGACTTTCGAATTACGTACCAAATCCAAGGATCAATTACAATCCCAATTGGTTGAATTAAAGCAAGAATTGGCTACCTTAAAGGTTCAAAAGTTATCTAAGCCTTCTTTACCAAGAATTCACACCGTTAGAAAGAACATTGCTCGTGTTTTAACTGTCATCAACTTACAACAAAGAGAAAATGTTAGAGCTTTCTACGCCGGTAAGAAGTACCAACCAAAGGATTTAAGAGCCAAGAAGACCAGAGCTTTAAGAAGACAATTAACCAAGTTCGAAGCTAAGCAAACCACTGACAAGGCTAGAAAGCAAAGAATTGCTTTCCCTCAAAGAAAATTCGCTATTAAGGCTTAAACTTTTTGTTTATCAATTTTATAATCGGGTTTAATGTTTTAATATATGTGTATATTCTAGACGTAATTAAGAAAAATCATACTTCAGAAAACTCAAGTTTGTAAAAAGGTTCCTTTATTTTTTTTTTTTTTTATTTAACCTCTTTCTCTAGTTATCTATTTGCATTTGGCCATCAATCCTTTCCTGTTTCTTTTCTCTCTTGAAATTTTGGATCTTTTCCTTCAATTTCAAGTCATCCTCTACGTCATCCAACTTCAAGGGCATTCTGTTGAATGGATCCGTTGGGTCACTCAATAAATGCGCCTTGATTGTACTTCTATCGATACTAATCTTGCTACTGGGTAATTTGACAGGATCCTCCATCAATGTATACATCAATGGATCCAAAAATTCGTCAGGAACTTCTCCCAATTCAAGTTCTTCATCCTCATCTTCACGTCTCTTCAATTCAGCTTGATCTGCAAAGTTTTTAAACTTGGTCAAGATCGCAGCCGCCGTGTAGGTCTTGGTAGTTAAAATTCTGAGTGCCTTCTCAAATAACCCATGACTGAAAGATCTACCATCTCTTGCAACAGCAGTCACAAACTTGTCCTGACTTGCTAAGTTACAGTAAATCACACACAAGTCACTCAATGTTCTCTTGGGGTCAAAGTCATACTTCATAGGGTCTCTCACTTTCAATTGTGAACATTTAGGTCCAACCATAACAGCAAGGTTATAGTTCAACATACTTGCTAATCTGTCCACAACCTCAGGTAATACGAACCCTTGGGGTACTTCCTTGGTGAATAATTGGAACAATTCCATGGTCTTGTTGGAAAGGTTCATGTAAGACTTTGCATGACGTTCAGCTTCTGATAATTTCCTTTCCAATTCTTCAGTACTGCCAAGTTCTTCATTCTGAGAACCGGGATTAGCCAGTCTCTTGTCTAATTCCTGCTGATACGAATGAATGTTGTTCAATTCATTGAAAGTTTCATCCAACAAATAAGTCGTATCGTTCAACATTCTAGCAATAAACCTCACAAAGAAATCGACATTTTCTAACGAAAGCATTTTCAATTGCTGCCTATAAGTATCATTCTTCCATAATTCTTCCAAAATGATCGATATGTAGAACCTGCTGTTGAACTTGTCATAAAATTGAGAAGATGCTCCAGTCTTTTCAACAGTCACGTAATTGTTCAACAAAGAATACAAAATGTTACTTTGAACTAGTTGGTTCGAGTTGAATATTGTTGACATAAACCCTGGTCCTCCTAGGTTATCTGGACAAGAGCCGGTAAATAACATTTCAATCAAGCTGGACTTCATATGAGGATTTCCAATCAATTCTGGACTTCTTAAAAGAGTAACTGCAAACTCGACGAAAACACTCAATTTGGATTCATTTTCTATTAAGGGGTTAAAGTTGAATTTGCTTACGAAGGAACAATAATCAACTATTCCCTCAATAACAAACTCGGGAAAATATTTCCAAGGAACTGGGGCCCTTGACTTTAAGAACTCTTGATCATCCAATTGACTTATTCTTTCCACTTGGAAAAGCGGGATGCTTAACTTTACTCTAGGGTGAGCGTGCTTGGGATCAATGATCCTTGTGATAAAAGTGATGGAACCAACAACAAAGTCAAAGAATTCCATTTGTAGTGGCCGGTCGCCGAAAAAGACTTGGATGGTTCTTCTATATGACTTCATATGATGCAAGTTCTTAGCTAAATTGGGGAGTTGATTCTTCCAGATCGCAAGCATCGCAGGACTGACACCGGGAGGGAGAGCACTGTTTCCCAGTGGATTCTGTAAATTCATAAGGGTGTCTACTCTCTCCTGAAGTTGTCTTATCTGAGACTTGAGACGATCTGAATGTAAAAAGATCCCACCAATACCATAATGAAGATATGATAAAGTCAAGTAGAAGCAATCCGAGATGAAATTTGCATCAGTTTCTTCTTTACCACCAAGAAGTTGTTCATAGTACTCCTCAGCCTCAGGTATACTTGAATTGACGCGACTTTCTTCATTGACCGCTATTAAGTTCTTTGACTTCTTCCCGAAATAGTTCATGTCAATTTTATCCAACTTAGTATAGGAAGGGAAATCCAAGAAGGGACTACTTAATCTCACAAGGATGTACGATATGTTAAACATCAAGCCATCAGAACATAACTTAGTCAAATCCGCATGGCTACCTCTTCTTAAGTGGTTCAAGTTGATCACGGAAGAGAACCATTTCAACAAACTGGACCTCGTTGCCGCAGAGCCACGAATCAATTTCTCTATTATGAAGAATAAACGTTCCAGTAAGACTTTGTTTTCGTTTTGAATCGTGGCAACCGCCAGGTTGGAATTCTTTTCAAAATCATTCCCATAGTACACATTCATCATTGGCATCGTCAATGGAGATAAGCGGAGTACTAAACCAAGAAATGTGAACCGTTCAAAGGCAAGAGGGTCTGACTGATTATCTACATTCAGAAACTTTGGAATGCTCCACAATATCGACGTAACATCTTTGTTGCTGACCAAGATTTCAATTGCATTCAAGAGGGGTGGATAAAGCGGGTGCGATAAATCAATCACAGTAAGATGAATGCAAGTAATCTCCACCACTTGGGTCAAAAAGTCAGCCAATGAATCCTGCTCGATACTTTTTTTGATTATATCCTGGAAAAATGGCCCCATATCGTTTATGTTTTGAAGCAATAACTTCCATAAGTGGCCGATGTCTTGATTGTTCAAGAACAAGTCCTTTTCTTGGAAACAAATGAGTCCGAAGGAGCATGAGAAGTTGATAATGTCATTCAAAATTTGATTTTTAGCTTCGTAAACAGCATCCCTCTTCGACAAGATTCTCTTCAAGTGGAAACACTTTGTATAGACATGGAAGAGGTACTCTAATGAGGACTTGAAGCCAGCTGGGACTCCCAAACTGGTCAATATTTCCATAAATATCGACTCCAAGTGCGATGAATCAAGTGAGGACTCCGATGTGGCGAGATCTGTCGCCAACGACTCAAGGTAAACCAACGAACTGGATTCCTTCAATGAAGCCTCGAAGATGGTCTCTATTTCCACCGATAACCAGACAGAAAGTTGTTTATTGGCATCAACTGGAGGCGTGGGAGATGAGACTGGGGTTACATGTTTGGGTTTCGATTCACTGGGCACTTTAGCGGTAGATGCTGTGCTTTTTGATGCCTGGGGTGCATCAACTGGAACTGAAAGTGCTGGTGACTTCTGAGCTGGGGGAGTTTGCAGTTCAGTTACGGGCTTCGAGCTGGATAACGATGACGTGGAATTAGTTGCCGACGTAGACGAATTCAATTTAGCCAATCTTTTGGCTCTGATCTGGGGACAATGTTAGTATATGGAAGTAGGATCTAGATAACAATTACTAAGAGATAGAGTGAAGGAGACAAAGCGGCGATTAATCGATACTTACTTCATCTGCGCTGCTCATTTTTTCAGAATCGACTTAGGAAACAAGCAAGCTCCAGAGTGTTCACAAAATCTATACGATTAGACAAGACTTGAGCTAGATCAATCACTCTTAAGTTCTGCCTGCTACCAAGCAAGTTGCCTTTGAGAAGCCGATCGAAGCTTCGTTGTCTCGGACTGCATACAGCAGAGTTTTGAGCAGTCGCACTTGGCTAGAGCTGGGGAAGGGCTGCAGGCAGCCAGTGGTCAGAGTGGGAGGTGTTGCAGGGCAGAGTTTTTCTCTACTTTTCTGGTAAAAAGGAGATGAAGCTAGAAATGAAGAGAATGTGCTGTGAGAAGAAGGAAGGTAAAAACATGATATGGTACCAATGTGTTGTGTGTTGCGTGTTGTGTGTTGCGTGCTGTGTGCTCTGTGCTGTGTGCTGTGTGCTGTGTGCAGTGTTGAGTGGCAGCAGGAGGTCTAGGCATTTATGCAGGTTTGCACCCAAGCAGCACCTTCCATTCAGCCAACAAGGCTGTCGTATAAGAGGCATTACCCTGACGAGGACATGATAAAAAATAAATGCAAGGTGGGTCTGGTAATGGTCTTTGGCACCTAGAAAACAACTCGACCTACGATACAAAGTACACGAGCGACGGACTTACATCCCTTTTCCACCACTTTATTCTAAGTTCTTTCTTTTTTTTTTTTTTTTTTTTTCAGATTTATTACTTCCTTTTTCTTCTTGTCGCCCCGGTTCTGGCCCTCTCTATCTTAAGTTGTGGTGTATAAATCTTCACTATTGCAAGTCTCAAAGACGGTCCAAGTCGAACTCATGCACACTCAAACCTCATTTGAAATTATATATTATTTTTTGCTAAAAGCTAAATAATATTCGTGAGAATTGGTCCCATATACCTTATTACCTACACTGGAGTTATCGGAAAACGACAGAAAACGGAAAATGCTCACACCTGCCTTACAAGGTTATTATCTTCAACCGTAAATCAACTTGGGCCTATTGTTCAGCTTTCTTTAGGATCCCAATAGATCTGGCCCCGTTTCACCGTAAATGTTAACACAATTCGACCCTTCTGCTACATCACGCAAGGGCTTGCCCTAACCTCAATAATAGACGCGACTCCAATCCGTTTTTCCTGCACTTGTAGAGGAATTAAACAGATTAGGAAAAAACGCTACATACTCGGTAAAAAATTTCATCCCTGCTCATACTCTGATAGATAGAAGCTACTTTAACGACGCATGAAAAAGGCTTGAGAATTGAACAGCATTGGGCAAAAAAAAAAAAAAAAAATAAGTGTCAGCGAAGCACCTCTTGCATTGATATACATACTTATATATAAATACTTGCATACGATTTTCAGGTGAAATCGGAATTTTTGCAGGTTCTCAATAGAAAAGAGTGTGTCTTTCAATTTCTTTTTCCCTACTTTACATTTTTTTTTTTCCTTCTTTCTTTTTATTGGTGTTATATTTCCATAGCTATTTCTAGTTAATCCTCCATTAATAATGTCGAACGAAGACGATCTAGTTCCCGAACAGGTGCAAGGTTACACCGTCAGTGAAAAAAAGACCATTGCAGAATACACCAAGTTAGATGCTGAAGATGAATCGTTGGCCAAATGGAAAGCTTCTCTCGGTTTAACCGACGATGCTGCGCCTTACCCAGTTAAAGCAGGAGACAATCGTAAAGTAGTCATTGTAGAAATGTCCTTGGTGTTCCCAGACCAACCTCAATTGAAACCTATAGTTATCAACTTGGAAGACTCCAATGGAAATACCATCAGCGGAAAGGAAATCAAGTTCAACATTAAGGAAAAATCCATCTATCAATTTCAAATCAAATTTAGAGTCCAGGGAGAAATTATCACAGGTTTGAAGTACCTCCATCTGGTCAAAAAGAGTCACATTAGAGTTGACAAGGTTGAAGAACCATTGGGCTCCTACGCACCAAACACCAAGGATAAGCCATTCTATGAAAAGGTGTTCAGTGAAGTTGAAGCTCCTTCCGGTATGCTTGCTAGAGGTGGTTATTCTGCTGTTACCAAGTTCATAGACGATGACTTAACTGTACACTTGTCTTTCCCATGGTCATTCACAATTACAAAGTAATAAATCCTTAAAATAATGAAAAAGAAAAAAATTAAATTTAAGTTTAATAATAATACAACTAATCATAACTTACTCCCCATTTGGTAAATGTGGTACACTTGTAGAATACGATAAAATGCAGTGATGTAAGTGCCGGAAGTGTGTTATGCTGGTTCTAATTTATGTGCTCACGTGAATCTAGTAGGCTCACTACTTCTTCATCTCATGCAATTTCTTTATACGAGATAGCGATCCTGGCACCTTTCTTGTAGGTATATACGGAGGTGCTCTAGAGGAAGTAGTGCTGACGGGGCTGACAAACTGCGTTGATGCAACTTTGGAAACTTTACTCAATTTTGAAATTCCTGCAATAGGCTTATTAGTGGTGATGGTTTTAACCAAGTTAGATGCGATGTTATCCGTTTCTATCACCTGTAAAGTCTTTCTCTTCTGTATATTTTTCCTTGTACCTCCAAGCATCGATAAAATGGTTTTATTCTGTACCTTTTTTTCAATCTTCTTTCCCTTCGTTTCTACAGAATATTCACTATTTGGAACAAATTTGGCACTGCCGAAGTTCGAGTGGGCTAGGTTAGAGACTGTTGCAACTTTGTCTATTTCTTCCTTGAGGTCCCAATTGCTTTCTATCATAAACCTCTCATAATCGTGAAGCCCAGCTACCCATTCTTTTCCCACCAATTTATGCAAATCTTGAATACTCCGTAAATCTTTGAAGGCTTCTTGTCTATCATTGGATGTCCTCCCCTTTACACCCTTTAAAAACCTAGAGATTTCGTTGATAGGCAGCCTCCCCCATCTCTCTCGACTCTCCGTAAACGAACTAATGTATAGCAAATACTTAGCTCTAGTGGTCGCGACATAGAAACATCTTCTTTCTTCGTCTTCTGTTCCTCCATTATCCATTGCAAACTTGGCAGGGATTATTCCTTCTGACAAACCTGGGACAAACACAATGGGCCATTCTAATCCCTTGGAACCATGTATGGTAGATAATACAACCTTCCCCCCAGTTGTGTCTTCCTCACTTGAGTCTTGGTTTTGGTTCGATTCATATAGCCCGATGGATTGAACAAACTGTTCCAAAATATTCTTAGCCACATCAACATCGTTATCTTGAGCAATAAGGTCATCGTCCAATGGAAGTTTCTCTTCAACTGGTTCAAATTCTACTAATTGCCTCTTCACTTCAAAAATGTTCAATTCATAATTTGGATCTTCACTGAACTCGTCCTTCAAACCCGATTCAACATAAATTTCTAGGAAGATCTCTTCAATATCTATACCTTGATCTAGTTTTTGCCGGCATCGGTCGATGAAATTCAAATACTTTGCTAAATTCTCCAAATTGGCCCTAGATAATTTGCAATCAGAATAACCCTCAGATATACCCTTTAAGTGGTCAAAAACATCCTGCCCTTCCTGATCTTTCACTTTGTTCAAATATCTATCGATTTCCTCAATCGCTTTCACTCCTAAACCTCTCTTGGGGAAGTTTATCGTTCTCAAGTACGCAATTCTGTCACTTCCATTGCTGACAGCCCGTAAGTAATCTAAAATGCTTACAACTTCCTTCCGATCCCAAAATGCCTTCCCTCGAAGCATAAAGTATGGGATTTTCCTTTTCACCAACTCGTTCTCGACTATTCTTGTTTGGAATGAGGATCTGAAGAGGATGGCTATATCTCTATTCAGAAATGGAGTGTTGGGTAGCTTTTTAGTTAACTGTTCCAACTGAAAACAGATCCATTCAGCTTCCTCCTCCTGTGAAGTTAAATTAGAATATGTTGCCTTAAAAGTCAAGTCATGTTGGGATTTTAGATCCTTAATATGCCTGTTTTTATCCCCTTCTTGTCTCATCACCAATTCAGAGAGTTCAAGAATATTCAGAGTAGACCTGTAGTTTTCATCTAGTGAAATAACATCCACTTGATCCGATTCGTAGTGGTTCTTCATCTTCTGAAAATTCACAACCTGGGCATCTCGAAATCCGTAGATACTTTGGTCAGGATCTCCTACTATGGTAACATTATTGGAATATTTAGTCAATTCATACATCAATTGAAGCTGAATCTCATTAGTGTCCTGGAATTCATCAACAAGAACGTGTTGAATTGAACTTAGAACCTGGTGCTGAGTCAACAATACATGGCAGCTTAGGAGGCAGTCGTCGAAGTCTAATAAAGAGTTATCAGCAAGATTGTCCTGATATTTCAGATAGACAGTGTAGATAAAGCTGTTCCAACCCTTTCGTCCAGATTTCTGTTGCCTATAAGCTTCAGGGACAGTCCCAGAAGATTTTAACTTCGAAATTTGTCTCTTGATCCTCTTCAGATCAAGCGCCGATGAATCAGCTCCATTTTTCATATACATGTCTACCTCTTTACTATCAAAATCTTTGGTATTTACGGCCTCAAGTACTTCATTCAAAATATGATTAGAATCTCGTTCATCAGCTATTCTAAAATTTTGCCTATCGATGAGTTTCCCATACGTCATGATGATCCTGAAGCATATGCTGTGGAAAGTTCCAATGATTAACTTCGATAAGTCAATCGAGTCGGATTCCACCTCCAAAAGTTTCTCAAGTCTTTCAATCATTTCATTTGCTGCTTTCTTAGTGAATGTGGTCACAATGATATGGTTAGGGGAAATTTTGCACTCTAAAAGTAAGTATGCCACTCTAGAGACCAACACTTTAGTCTTGCCTGTGCCTGGGCCTGCGATAATTTGCAACCTTCCTGTGGCCGGCGCTATCACCGCCCTTCTCTGGTTCGCATTAAGCCCATCGAGGTACATGGAAAAGGGGGCAATAGAATATAGCTGCAATATACTCTGGAGAGATTGAACCAAAGACTATCACTACAGCTCTTACTCTGGCACTACTACAGACACCTGGAACACTCGTGCACCCTTTCGGCTGTAAGATTGTTTACGTTTCCAGGCTCGAGCTCTCTTTGTTTTTTCGTAGCACTAGCGCGGTCCTGCATATGGCCCGAGTTCGCAGCAAAAGAGGCCATGGCGGCTTGGAGAGGGTTCCTTTCTAGGTAGTGAAGAAGGCACCTTTGGTTCTCTTGTATGCTCCATCTATCGTTTGAGCTGCTAGCATATCTATGCCAAAGATGATACGGCTAAACGTGGTATGGCTATTTGTATTGTTGCTAGCACGGGGTGTTTTTTCTGGCGACTCTTTCACGGGCGTGTCAGATTCAGAGGCCAATGCAATCAGAACCCAGCGGGAACTCTCCAAATCAATCCCTATAGATCAAGTATCGACGCTAGGGATATCAGTCAATCAACTTCTTTTTGCACAAGAAGGCTACACGAACGATGCGGTGAACTCTCTAAACGTAGTACTAGATCTAGGAGTTGGAACATTGATGGTGGATATCTACTGGAATGAATTCACCCAACGATGGCAGCTATGTCCTGCTCCGTTCCCTTCAAATACAACCTCCGACTTGGGCGCCATTGTAGATTTAAGCTGGAATGACAGAAAGTTTAGCTGCCAAGCAAACACCACCATAGGCTCTATATTTTCAGTTCTTTACACCTACTTGCACTCGACGAACATTAATGCTGATGCCACTATGATCAATGTGTTGCTCAACTTGAAGGACATACGATACCCCGAAGCAACCAAGGGAACCAATTTGACCAGTAGCACCGGATCACAATCTGCAACAATTTCTCAATACGTGGAGGGAATCAACAGTACCTTCCTTAGCTCACAAGAGACTTCGTTAGCACAGATTGTAAATAAAATTGACACTTCCCTTTTCACGCCAAGCCAGCTAGCCAACTATAGGATGGCCACATTAAGCACAAAATCCGATTCTTTCTACAACCAGTCTTCTGAATTGTATCCTACATTGGATGATTATTTATTCTCCGAATATAATAGAGTGAATACCTTTGTTTCTTCAGATGAAATGAGGAGAAATGCAACTTATTCGTACAATTTTACAGCAATTGACAATGCTACGTTGTTTATGCAACAACCGAATAGCTCGATTGATCTAGTAACAATTTCTGACACTAAGGAGGTGAATAGGTGCTTGTCCATGCTAGACAATCAGAACTCGTACAATATTTCACTTTTCAACTACTATGCCTTGAATCTGCATTTCAGATACATAATTGATAGCGACGATATAGCCTTCACTAATCATTCTTCCAGGGAGTACGTTGATTGTGGGTATTCTGTCATTTTGAACTCGACCACTTTGCCTTACGCTGGCAATCTAAGTAGCGACCTGACCTCAAATACCACCACGCACTACGATGCTCTTTGGCGTTCTATCAACATTATGTTACCTAATTCATTATGGGCGTTTGCCTGGGGCCAACCGTCTTCCCCAGATGTGTCTTCGTCATCAAATAGCACAACATCAGAGGATGACAATCGAGACGGGAGTGGAGTAAGCAATAGGAAAAATTCTACTACTTCTGATAATGATGATGGCTCAAATGACGCAGGAACTAACCAGGTTGCATTCAGCTGTGGAGCCTTGGGTAAAAATGGAATATTCATCGACAACTGTTACTTGAGACTTCCCTATGCTTGCCAAAATTCTACCAATCCACATGACTGGATAGTAGACTTTGACGACAAAAAGAACTACTTCGAATCATACTTGGACGTGGCATGCCCCACTGGTTACTTCTTTTCAATTCCTAAGCTGAACTTAGAGATGCTTAGCCTTTTCACCTATATGAACAAAACTACAACCAACTCAACATATTCCGTGTGGGTTGATTTAAATGACATCACAGTATCTCAATGCTATGTTACCGGAGGTCCATATGCTTCATGCCCGTATCAGAGAACAATCACCTACCTGGCGTTGGTGAGAATGACGGCTCCGAGTGCCATTGTTGCGGTAGTGATATTGGTTCTAATATTTTTGGAGAAGTTTATTAGAGTGAATCCAATTCACCTGAATAGGAAAAAGTATTGGAAAAAGGCTATAGAGAAGTATACAAATGAGCAAGCGTACGAAGGTGTGCCATCCTAAAATGGGGGAGGAATACTAAAAAAAACTGGGAAAATATTACGAGATGGTTCGGAAGAGTCGATTGGCCATAGTCACAAACTGTTTCCTTTTTCATATCAGTTCAATCATTGATGGCTATTTCACTTCATTGCATTTTTTTTTTTTTTTTTTCTTTTTTTAGCTCGAGTTCAATCATTCATATACTTTATTCAGCACATTAACAATAAAAGTTTTGTAAGAGGCTCAAATTGAACATTGTAGAAAATTTTCTCTAATGGCGTTTAATCCAAGACATGCAAGGATTTAATGCCGAGATAAGCCACCGCCTGTAAAAAATACTTCAATCTTTAAAGATAGAAACCCTGCTTTGGAGTTGGTTTGTTTATGAATCTTAAGTTGATGATTGCCTTGACAGCAGTGGTATCAAATAATTGGTCGTTTTAAAGTTGAGAAAGACTAATCAATTACGAATTCACGTTGCTCATGGCAATTCTTGGCCCAAAAGAGATTTACGAGCTTGCTGCAATGGGTGATAAATACCGCTCGTGGCGCTGATTTCGTTTTTTTGCGTCATGCACAAAACTGCATGATCAAGCCTATACACAGTCCAGCTGACGAGAGGTGAGGGACACTAACGAGAAACAATCTCTCAGCCGTATCCACAACTGCGCGCCGCATAAGTCTCTTGCAGAACATATGACCTAAATGTACCAAACAAGAAACTGTCGTTGAGCGATACTTGGCGCATTGCGCCCGATGCATGCCGTTCGTGAATCATTCGCCAACCGAATCCTTGCAGTACGAGAAGTGTACGTTGTTGTTTAAATCAATACCCTAAAATATCTCTTCCCAAAAGAAAAAAAAAAAAAAAAAATTAAAAAAATAGAGGAAACAAATCGTCCTAAAAAATATTTTATCATTCTTTAGGTACAATTCAAATAAGCTTCAAGCTTAAATTTAGAAATAATCTGACAATACTCTTAGCCAAATTTGTTCGAAACAGCATCTGTTTACACGATTAATATGAGCTTAAATTGATCTCGTTTCTTCGTAGAGAATTTTACCCCTCGAAGGTCGTCGTTTCCGCTCCCAATTGCGTGTATATCATTCTATGAGTGCCTCTGTATAACAGAGTCAAGTTAGAGTTTTAACTTGAATTTAAAAAAGCCGCACGCTATTTCTGGGTCGCGACTGGGGAAGAAAATTGGTTCAGAACTTTAATTAGGGCTAAGCTTTATAATCGCAAACGCATTGTTGAGAATGCATCCTTACGCTAGATGTCATTATTTGTAGTTTCGGACGAAGCCAATATTTTCTTTTTTTGCCCCGTAAGTCTAATCCCCGTCAAACGGAAATATATTTATAATTGGCACAATCCTGTTTAATTCATCCCTCTTTTGCATCCGATTTTCTTTCATTTCTCCAGCTTTCTTATCTGTTAAACATACTTTCAAATAAGAATTGATCATCATCATCTATACTAATGCCAGCACCAATTAATTTCAGGCTATTCAATCACCCAGGAGACTTTGTTCTCTCAGTTGGCTTGCGTGGGGTGCAAGTTCTTTTCACTATTGTAGTGCTAGGCACTTCGGGTGGTTCCGTTGATGCACCATGGGGTGGTGGATATTTCGCAGGTCCAGCTTGTGGTTTAGCTGTTAGTATCTTAAATTTAATTTGGCTTGTCTTCTCGTTATTTTTCTATAGGTTGTTGTTTTCTATCGTTGTTACAGTTGTGGAATCCCTTATTGCCGTTCTTTGGATTGTTTCCTTTGGCCTTCTTGCCTCCAACTTTGCTGGAGTAAACTGTTCCTTATTTGATGATGACGATTTTTTTTCAAGATCTTCTGGTTGGAAAGGTTGTCACGCAGGTCAAGCCGCTGCTGCATTTTCATTCTTGTTGTTTGCATTACATGTTACCACATTGGCTCTTCATGTTGTGTACTCCTTTATCCCATTGAACAAGGTTGATGAGGCTCTCATTAAAAGTCCAACCACATTATTAATTGGAGCTATCTTCCCTCTTAGTGAAACCGCTGGAACTAAAGAAAATGTTGTTGTAGGTGACCTTGAAGCTGGTCAACTGTCTATTGAAAAGGATCAAACTGTCGCAGATGAAACAATTCCAGTAACCCACTCCGAACCAATTGATGAACCTCCGGTTGTAGTTGCACACAATGAAGTGCCAACAACTGAAGAGCTTCCACCTCCAGAAGCTCGTAATTAGTTAATGTTGTGAAGATCGAGTACCCATTTTTTTTTTCTTTAAAAAAAAAAAAGGAATAATCTATTGAATAATGATAGCAATGACTTGGGAGCAAACGAAATACTTAGTAATAATAATCTTTTTAAATATTGAGATGTGAAGTATATTAATACAATTTAATTGATTTTGAAGATTATCACTACGAAACTTTACGAACATTAAGAATAGGTTCAAGCAAGAGGCAATTTTCGAAGTTGAAACCTAAAGTTTAATTCTTTCGCTAACTATCCAATATGGATAGGTTGGAATGCAAAAGAGAATTGTTCTGGAATACGATACCCCCCTTTTAAGCGCGTCTCTTCATATGTATTTGTATCTAATAATATTGTACCTGAATAAATGTATATTGTATGTGATACTTTTAAAAAGGATATCGTGGGCTATTTCGTAAATTTTGCAGCACTTTTTTTTTTTTTTTTGCAAATGCGGCAAGGTAAAATCGATCCTTCGCGAAGCCATTTCGCAACAGAATTATATGTACAGTTCATGCATAATAATAACAAAAGAAATTGTACATGAGGAATGTACCTCACCTTTGAGGCTTTCGTGCTTGGCGCTATTGAATATGGGAAAGAATACTTTCAATGGTGTATGGAAGCACATGTTGCGACAATTGGCTGTTGCTTACGAGAGTTTGTCGTCTAACAATGTTCAGGCTTTGTTTCGAACGCAAAAGAAAGAATAAAAGGGTTCCTTCTCTATTATTATTTTTTTAGGCCCGACAT
Organism: Dujonia oleophila; assembly: GCA_030563865.1. NCBI lineage: Eukaryota > Fungi > Ascomycota > Pichiomycetes > Serinales > Debaryomycetaceae > Dujonia > Dujonia oleophila. The sequence continues at coordinate 43,059 of JAJMKG010000005.1, read as the reverse complement.
TCCTAAGAGACAACTAGCCTCAAACATTAATCTTGGGTACTTCTTTTTTAAATAAATATTAGTTAGTGCTTCCTAAAAACTTGATCAGCAAGCTTTCTTGCATTTTGACTTACAAATTTCATCCTAGACGCTTCTAGACTTTTGTATTTAAGACGATCTGTTGACTTACCAACTTAGATATTTCTTCATTCAGTGGATCCCTTAAAGTTTCTATCTTCTTTTTGTTGTACATATTGTAGATACCATTTTGTTGAAAAGAGCTCCCTGCAGCAACTTATCGCATCCTGCTTCTTTCGTAAGAACTTTTCGTAAAGCTAAAGCGAAATAGCCTAAATTCTTCAAATCCTGTATATACATCGAGTATTTTTAGGGTGCGTCTCTTTTTGTCGCATATATTTAGACTATTTTTTAGCTGCTTGATGCATTGGGGCTCTGAAGCGTCGACATTTCGGTACCTCATCCAATTGCAGCAATTCACCTCATAGCATTTGAACTCTAACGAGTACAATTCAACAACTGAACGCCGTATCGATTTGCGATAGGCAGTAAGCGAAACGTGTAGATTTACCAATTGCGGTTTATCCTATATTTCTGTAGATTACCATGCGGCTGACGGTACCTTATTCGCCAGTCCTTCAAAAACCACGTTGATGGAAGTATTTATTCTCAGTCATCCCCATTTCCTTGTCTTTAGTTTCTTCGCCAGGTACTATTTTTTTTTTCTTTTTTGGTCTCTAGCGTGTAGCTATCACCAATTTACTACATAAATACTATACACGCAGATAATGGTTCCACCTCTCATTCCTCAAGTTAATTTGGGGGTTTCACTCGGCTTACGCTCAGCTCAAGTAGTGTTCGGCATAGTCGTTTTGGCCCTTGGTGCATCCACCTACTATACTCCACTCGGTAGACTGCTTAGTAGTCCATATGCAATTGGTATTAGCGTTTTGACTTTGTGTGAAAGTGTTCTAGTGTTAGCGATGTTCATGTATATGTTTCCAATTTTTGTTCTCGTTATGGATATTCTATTGACAATATTCTGGATAATTAGCTTTGGAATCTGTTGTAGAGACTACGTTGGGTTTAGTGGATACACTTATAATTATGTAACTGATGTTTGGGGGGATGTCTATACCTCCGGTGCTATTCTATGGCCAAAGTGGGGCCAAGCTAAAGGGGTTTGGGCAATTTCATTCTTGTTGTTTCTCATCCACCTTCTGATGGTGATACTTGAAGTAATTTACACCATTATCCCATTGAAGAAGGAAAATGATAAGCTTCTTTCGAAAACTAGAACCTTGACCATTGGTTCGATTTTCCCTCGCGAATTCTCTAAGATGGGACCTCATGCAATTGCTGTTACTCAAGACCCCGAGAATGTTGAAATAATTAACGATAAGGAGGGCACTCAAGAAGAGACTGTCGTTGTTGCCAAGCCGGAGCCCATTGTCGAGGAACAAGTTGTCATCGGAAACGATCAGGTTCCACCAACTGTTTGAACTATTGGGTACAGCTTCAAATGATTTGGTAACAATTAGGATTTGCTCTCTGATAATTATACAATGGGTGGGAAAGCCGCACCAAAGAATCTCTCGATCCCACTAGCACGAGAGTCATCTGAGACTTGCCTCAGATATGATGCTAATCCAGTATATTTCCTGCTTAAGCTGATGGCGAGAATATCTCCTTTTTATCTTTTTTAAATTTCTATGACCAAGTTAATAAACATTTACTATACCAAGATGTAAGACTTACTTTGATGTTAGTGTTAATGGCTGCAAATTTTGCAGCCGCAACCATTTTCCAGTGCGTAGTGTGCAGCGCACGGGGAGAGCGACAAAAAAAAAGCTGCTGGTGAGGAAACGATTTCTTCTGCCATCCATCTCTCATACTAGAACTATGGAAGGTGCACCAACTTAGCAGTTTAAATATTTTTCTCGATCTAATTCGTACCATACTCAGGTGATGGATATGGAGATGACAAATACAAAGTCATGGCCTTTTTTTCCTTCGTCCTTCTTCTGCTTCTTTGCGTACTGTTGTTACCTTACTGGTTCCATGCTGTTTGCTCACAGACTCTAGCCTTGCTTCTTTTGTGTAACATTTCCCACGAAGGCGAAATTCTCCCGCACCTAAAAAAATCAAAAGAGCACCCTTTGTCAACCTACTCCTCCTTTGCTATAGCCATATATCTATAGCCTATTCACTGCAAAATGAACGACCAGCAGTGGCAGAACATCTCCGAACAATTGAAACGTCGTGCTCGTCAAGCCAGCAACGGATCCGGGCCCAAGGGTGGCCCAAGATCGCCCTTCGCCATGTTCACAGGCATTGGTGGATTGTTGGCGATTGGTGGGATCTCCCTCTTAGCGCAAAACGCTCTTTTCAACGTTGATGGTGGTCAAAGAGCTATCGTATATTCCAGATTGAACGGTGTTCAACCCACCGTCTACAATGAAGGTACCCATTTCGTGGTCCCTTGGTTCCAGAAGCCCATTGTATATGACGTAAGAGCCAAACCAAGAAATGTTGCTTCATTAACTGGTACAAAGGATCTTCAAATGGTTAATATTACATGCAGAGTGTTATTTAAGCCCAACGTTTTCGAATTGCCAACGATTTATAGAACTCTTGGTACTGACTATGACGAAAAGGTGTTACCCTCCATCGTCAATGAAGTGTTAAAGTCGGTCGTGGCGCAATTCAACGCCTCCCAGTTGATCACTTCAAGAGAGAAAGTGTCTAGATTAGTGAAAGAAAATTTGGTTCGTAGAGCCTCCAAGTTCAACATTGAGTTGGACGATGTGTCCTTGACTTTTATGACTTTCTCTCCCGAGTTCAGTGCTGCCGTGGAAGCCAAGCAGATTGCTCAACAAGATGCCCAGAGAGCTGCCTTTGTAGTAGACAAAGCCATCCAAGAAAAGCAGCAATTAGTGGTTAAAGCTTCAGGTGAGGCCAAATCCGCTGAGTTGATTGGTGAAGCCATCAAGAAGTCTAAGGATTACGTAGAATTGAAGAGACTTGATACTGCTAGAGAAATCGCAGCAATTTTGGCCAATTCTCCAAATAGAATCTTGTTGGACAACGATACCTTATTGTTGAACACTGTTGTGGATGGAAGAAAGTAAGAATCCTCGGAAGAATGAGATTGAGGGCCAAAGTAGCATGTAAATAGTAAGCTTGCGTTGTCAGTAGTAAAGTATGGAAGTACTTTCGAAAGCGTCAAAAAAACAAAAAAAACAAGAAAATAGCAGGTAATTAAATGGATAATAAAAGAATCCTTTGAGTACTAAACGTAGATTGGTTGAATGGATTGTTTGATTACACTTGATGCTACATGAAGGGAAACACTAACTCAATTCAACTATTTGTAGTCTTCCAATTGTACAGTGTTTCAACTGCGTGGTTGTCTTCGAGCTTGTAATCAGACGAACGCACAGTAGAGCCTTGTATTTGTTAGGATGTCTGATACTTTCCTTTGACATGAAATGAATCCTTGAGGCACTTCTAAGCTAACCATTGGAGTTGAAGCAATTTACAACTACAGCGGCAAGACCTTTCAAGATTGAAAGGTGCTCTATTTTTAAACATCTGGGAAAGCCAACTTAGTCATGTATTTATCCATTTCTAACGGTCCTATCTCATTTCTAAGTATAAAACTGCTCGATCCAGCGTCTTTCTTCTCTCATTCTAAGCTTAGCATGGAAAAATGACTCTCCTTAAATCATACTGAGCACACTTCTGACAGCTAACAGTATATATCACCAGTAAACGAGATATTTGAATAAACGTGCCTGGTTAAATCACTAGGGAAATAAGAGTTAAGTTGAAGCTAGGAGCTATCGGATGATTGTAGTGTAACTTCCGCACATAGAGTAGTTCAATCTGACTTCATCCTTCCTCCAAATGCAATGCTTGCAAACGATTTTGCATAATATCATAAATAGATTGGATCCATTTAGCCATGCTATTCACATTCTGGATAGCTAAGTCTAGCATCACAGTTGACTACACCTGCTTCAACGAAATTGCAATAATAAATAAAGATCTATGCTTCATTTCTTATTTCTCCAAGTATTGAAGAAGGTGCAGACAAGCCATTGAAAAAGGTCGACTTTGGTAAGCGGCTCTTCATACAATATTACCTTAACCTCGTTACCAACCACTAATCCTATTTAAAGTTTCGTTGTACTTCCACCAATTCCATCTAATCAAAGTAAAAGTGTCGAAACCAAAGAATTTTAAAGCTCCCCATACAAAACAACAAAACAGATGCTCATATCTGGAATAAATAATTGCAACGCTCTTTTCAGTTGATCAGCTTAAAAGTAGTGAACGCAATACAATTGAAATTATTTGCCATTTGTAGTCTTGATCATCTTTTCCTTGAATTGAGCCCCGGTTGACGATTGTTTGAAAACTAGGTTCTTACTCGTATACTTCAGAAAATTGTGATACTGTAATTCTGAAATTGGTAGTTGGCGAATTCACTGAAATTATTTTATGTTATCAATCAAATAAGGTACATGGGGTTCAAATGCACACGTTCGCCAAGAGGGGTGCAGTATTGGTGCATAATACACTCACATGTTCTAAAAGTAGACTCCCACCTTCTTGTTTCTCAAAACAAATCTTGTTTCATAATTGCAGCCACTGTGGTGCCTCTGGCCGAATAGCCTCCATACCTCCTGGTCAGAAATATCTTCTATTTTTATCAGTGAGAGCCGCATGCCTTGCGGGTCTGAGTGTACCAGTCTGGATATTTTCAGGCTGCTGCAGTATGGGCTCGTCATATCGCTAGCGGTCACTAGGGTGTACACTTTCACAATAGGCCTTGTTAAGGGTGTTTTACTTTGGAGTTGCCCAAGTGGTGTTCGATAGTTGGTGTAGATCTGTTATTTTTACAGGAAGAAGTCGTCCGTTCTACATTGTAAGTAACCCCACAAGTATTCAATGTCTTTATATTCTGATACACCAGTATTTCATGTGGTAAGTTGTCATATTTGAGTTTCTTCTTGCTACCACAATACGCATACATAGCGCACTATTTCTTGCCAAATAGCTTGAAATGCAGTTCTTTCTTCTCCTTCTTAGGCGGCGTAGGTTCGGCGTATTGCCTCATTTGCTGCCCCGAGAATGTTTGCACATGGTTTTGGTTCATGTAACTCGATAATCTTTTCTCGCTATTTTGGTGTTCTTGTAGTGGTTGTTCCGGAGAAATGAACACCGGCTGTTCTGGCTGGGCAGCCTTCGAAGAAGGTTTAGTTGGTTGAACTAAGTGGAATCCGGGAACCTTCTTGATATCCAATTGCTGCGAATTTGCCAGAATGGCCCGACTTCTTGAAGACGGAGGACTGGTCTTGTGAATATTCCTTGATGTCGAATTTGGCATCGGCAGAGCTCCCCTCAGAGCAGACTCTGTTTGGTCAGATATTTTCGGCAGTTGCAGGCTACTTCTTCCCAGCGAGCTTCTGATTCTTGGCAGATTACGATCCACTGGTGGGAAGATTTCCTTTTGGTGGATACTTGGGGAAGGGTCTGGGGTCAAAAGCCGCCTTTCTTCAGCTTCAGTGGGGTTCGTATTTTCAATCTGACCTGTATTCTTGAGTATCGCAGGATCAAACACAGTTTGAGACGATGGGGTATGGGCATGACTAGGTTCAGGGGATGGCAGAGGTGACTGTAAGTACTGTTCTTCGGTTATGAGCTTCACATATCCAGCAGGGAACACACCTATCGCGGCTTCCGGTTCAAGCTTCTTATACCCTAAGTACCAATCGCTGGATAGTTGTTCAACTATCGCCATCTTTTCATTCAGGGATATGGTAATATCTTCTTCTCGTTCAGCATGATAATTCTCGATCGCTTGGCAATATCCAATAGGTGGCTTTCCACGCAGACGAGCAACCAAAGGAGAAAAGTGGCTAGCAGTAGAGTGCGAAATCTGTGACGGTGGAGTTATGGGAGCTACATGGTGCTGCAGATGGTTACTAAGTTCCGGACTTACATCTACATTAACCACTTTCATTTTACCTGGAGCATTTTTAAATTCAAAGTTCATTTCGCCACTTGCATCTTGATCAAGAGGATTGTCGGCAAAGAAGTTATCTGGATAGTTATTGGTTGCAAGCTTACCATCATTACCAATACTCAATTTTTCGACACCCCATGGCACCATGTTTTTCGTGTAGGAATTAGGGATCACCTCAAGGATTTTTTTACAAAGCTCATAAGTTATGACTTCGGTTTCTGCTATGAACTCTAGTTCAGTCCTGATATTTGACAAAGCTCGATTTATTATCGCATGAGCCATCATCTTCCTTTTATCTATAATGAAAATTTACTGATCCCCCTACTCCTTTTTTTTTTTTTTGAGGGTTTTACTCGAGAAAAAGCTGTACTACCCTTTAATGACGAACTTTTTGGTTTTTTGTTGAGAATAACCAAGCCTAAATCGCTTCCTATGTAGTCGTGGTCTTAGCCATCCCCCCTCTCCTCGTTTATTTTTATTTTTTTTAGCTTAAACCATCTAGTTACCCCCTAGTATGTTACTCTCTGCCGGATTTGCAATTTTAATAAGCTTCTAATCTATATTTGATTTTGTGCAATCATGCACGAGGCAATGTGCATAATTAATACGAAGCCTAAAAATAGGCACACCGCTGACACATTCTCTGTATTCAAAGTTCCATAGTAATCTTATCTTGAACAGGGTAATCTAAATAACTATAAAACCAGATCTTTCGATGTCCACAGAGTGAACCAGTAGTATACGAGCGGCGTTTGTTTAAAAAAATAAAATAATAAAAAAAAATGAAAGCCCCTAATTTTTTTTTCTCTCCTTTCCTTCCTCAGCTTCATCAAATGCATGTTGTTAGGGGGTCACCTGAGGCTAGAATGAGATTCAGAGACGCAGTGAGTTCCAATCGAAGGTGAAACTCTTCGCAACACCTGTTTGCTAAAGAGATATTCAACTTGATAGCATTAAACTTGCATGAATTGACGAAGGTACATATCTAAAAAAAGAATAATCACTCAATCAATCAATTGACCCCTGAGCTATAGGGTAGCTGTGCCATTATACTGCTGCAAAGGATTACGTCAGAGACCCTGGAACAAGTAAAAAAATATGAAAAGGAAACGAAATGAAGAAAATAAAAACTTCGGTGGAAACCGCAGCGCCTAATGCAGAAGGTGGCCGAGGCTGCTACAAAGGGTGGCAATATGGACACAGTGGAAGCTTGTTATTGGAGACTCTGTACAGATAAGCAAATGCGTATGCGTAATAGCTTTAGTATGGGCTTTAATCATCAGCTTCTTCTTGTTTTCTTTTTTAATCTCTTTTTTTTTTTTTTTTTTTTTTTTTTTGTTTAATATTGAAATATCCCCCTAGTGGCTTAGGCTGCGGTAAGAGATCCTGTGCGCACTGAACGCCCCTCAAACAGTTTCACTTGAGTCCCATCAACTCCCTGGTTAATTTACAATGAGTGTATCACATTTCCATATGTACGTATATTTATAGATCTCCCACAGGGCTCATTTGCCACTAAAAGATAGAATTTACGATATCTGAACCAATGGTGGCACCAGCCCCAAAAATTGCAGCATTCCCCAATTTGCTACCAAACTTTTTCAAGTGTGGGTGCAGACCACCCTGTTGTGGCTGTTGCTCCTGAGGTGGTGCCTGTTGCACCTGTTGTGGTTGCTGGTAGTAGTTGGTAGATGGTGGAGGATATTGACTGTAAGAGCCTTGTTGTTGTAATGGAGGTGGTTGATTGTTCCACTGCTGTTGTTGGTACTGGTCATATTGTGGAGGCTGAGGTTGAAGTTGAGATTGTGATTGTGATGGTGAGTATCTTGACTTTTCGTCTTCACGAGGTTGTTCTGCTTGAGCACGCACAGTATTCTCAAATTCTTGCTCAGATATCACGGTAACATAATTTGAGGGGAATACACCTGCGGAGCTTGGCCCTTGATCCTTTTTATAACCCTTCCACCAATCTTGAGAAAGATGCTCCAAAACGGCAAGCTTGTCATCCTTCTTCAAAGCAATGTCGTCAGCTTCTTGCGCACTGTAGTCGTATTTAGCGATACAATATCCCACGGGCTTTGGAGCGCTGGGTGGGGCTGCTGGGCGAGGGGGAGGGGCTGAGATATGTGTATTCTCCAAATTACTTGATAAGCTATCTGCGGTACTTTGGTTACTTTCGTTGTTTTGGTTCAAGTTTTCAACTCCTCTGGGTTGCATATCCTTCAGGTACTTCTGAGGAAGCGCAGACAAGAACTTTTCGTAAAGTTCACTAGTGATCACTTCAGAATCGAACAAGAATTCAAGCTCAGTACGAATCGTGGTTAAGGATCTATTAATTAATGGCACTGACATATTCTCTGAAATATCTACAAAAGAAGGGCAAGAAAAAGCACTCGGTTATTACTATGTTTTCCGCTGAGTAAACCCACACTTATCCCGAGATGGGGATCTCTCACATATATACATGAATCCTTGTGACGTAGTATGACCGTATAGCCGAGGTAGTGCACTGCACACCCATCAACCTGAAAAAGAAACATAGCTGAATCAACGTGCAACTGGGTTGGATGCAGGACAACCACCTTCAGTATGCTAAAAGTGTACAATGTTCGCTTCTAAATGCTTAAATTAGGTACTCCTTCGGCTAGTTCCCTTTTTTACCTTGATTTTTCCCCTATTATACTTAATATACTTTCCACATGCTTACTGAAGAGCTTGGCGAGATAACAGCGGGCAGTCTCAATCCTTGTACCAACAAGCTCACCAGGGGTATTTTATGTACTGTTTATCAAAAACGATAAAAAGTAAGGAGCTGGAAGTTAGCCAAGCTTGATCCACATTGCACTACATACCGATTAGATTCGGTCTAAAAGCTTTTTGTTTTTTTTTTTTTCTTGGAATTCTTCTCTTCTCTTGGTCCTGTTTTCAGCAATAAAGCTATGCTTCTCTAATTTCTTTCAGTGATAAACTGCTCTCTGTACCTTCTTGCTTTTCTGGTGATAGAATGAAAAGGCTGATATCATCATTTTTCTCTTCTTAATCTTGTATCTAGGACCATTATCAAACTAACTCAGGTTGCGCAATTGTCTTCCAAATACCGTACTATTGGAAAGACACATCGGCTTAAATGCAGCATCGTCGGTTTATTGAAACCCTCTTAATCTGGAAGCAGAGAAATTTCATTTGCTGAATAATTTGCTCATGTTCGATCGATCCCTGTAAAGTTTGCTTGATATTTGTTGATTGTTAACCACACAGCGCAAACATGACTCAGGATCAGTCTCACTAACCTGTAAGATAACCCATTGAACTAATTGAAAGGAGAAATTTGCCGATGTTGGCTCGGCTGTTCCTTGACGCAGCAACAAAGCTGTCAAAAATAAGCTTGCATGGTTTGCAGCCATATTGCTGCAGGAAATATGCAAGGGCCTCATGGCATCCAGAGTGAGCCAGAAGCACTTTTCACAACGTGCATTTCCTGCCCTGGTAATTAGTGGAAAATGGAACAGGTATGGACACTTCAAGTTATCGCTGCTAGCACTCCTGAGATACTTATAATTCTCAAAGTCACTCAAGAGAGATTTCCGAAATTCTTCAACTAGAGGCTGAAGTGTATCAAGAAGAATTGTAACAGTATTCATAGGTGAATTGGGATTGACAAAGAGTTATTCTACTGAATCTAATCAGAGATGACTAATCTTTTTAGCAAAACTGTTATTTATTTTACACTGTGAGAGACTTGGTAACTTTTGGTAACTTTATGAGTTTGACACTGATGAAGGTGCAGTCTATATATTACAAGTGCAGAATGTGAGAGACACATCAGAAAAGCATCCTTATTTTCAATCTTGATTAATATAGACAAGGCTGTTTAATCCATAGATCAGTTTTACCTAATGGACTCTCCTCTTTTATCTACACCTTCATACATTTCGATCAAGGGACTACCATAGACGGCAAAACTTTGGACATCTCCAGAGCCGATCAAATCAAGTGGAGATGACTTCCAGATTTTGTAGAATCGTATAGTCTCATCATTTGTTGCAACACATATACTCTCCTTATCTGGTGCAAGTACCGCACTCAAGACCCTTAAGTTTTCACCTACGTTAACTTCAAATATTGGTGTCAAACTTGGAAAGGAGTAACCAGATACGACTATCTTTTGGATACCATCGCCAAACCCAAAGGTAACCAAAAATTCTTTGCAGGAAGTAGACCAAATTAAAGATGTAATTTGGTATTTTGTATCATAAGCCTTTAAAAGAGTCCCCGTGGTAGTATGCCAAAACCGAATATTTCTATCCTTTGTTCCTCCCCCAGTTGCAAGTAAGGATTTTGACCATGGACAATACGAAATTGCCTTTACTGCCGCCTTATGTGGAAGTAAATGCTTTAGCGTTGGCGATTCGATATCAGATAAATCCCACACCGTACAGTAATTATCATTTGCTCCTACTGCAATTTCAGTTTCTTCCTTGTTTAAAGCAATCCCACAAACTTGTTGCCTGTGAAACCTCAAGGACGATAGAGGAGAGATAGAAACAATTCGCTGCTTATCTTTTTTATCTCCGTACCTCGATAAGATGAGTGTTTCATAGCATGTAACAACCCCGCAACTATCACCTACAAAGAATACGGTGTTGTTGCTACTCCATTGAATACAGCATATGGATGAGCCATTTCTGAGAGTTGTGGCAATCACTTTATTCAGCTCCTGTGAAATTAACCATAATCTTCCTGTCAGTGTCCCAATGAGCAAAAAATCTCCAGTTGAAAAAGAAACGCTTGTTATCAAGCCCTTATTGTCTATTTTAACCAATGAAACTCCATGTACTTTATTCCATATGTACACTTGCCTGCCTAATCCTACGGCAACGCTATTACTCTCAGAAGACCAAGAAATTAGATTGGAATAAAAGTCATTCCGGAGGCCAGGTGCATCCAACACTCTAAAGGGAGAGTATCGGGGCACATTGGACCTAGTATTTCTGGAGAAATTATTAGCGGTTGGTCGCGTGGGCAATCTTACGGGAATTGTACCAAATACTGGAGTCACTTGAAACGGAATGACTGTGGGTCTTGAAGAGAGTTCGCCTTTTGAGGTTGCAGATCTTCTCGGTGAAATCTCTGGCAGAGAAAAGCTTAGTATCTTGGATCCATCGATTCCTAGGATGCTTTTTAATGGTAGATCTACATCGCTCTCCTCAGGGCACTCCAGCCTTTGTTGATCTGCTGCAATCTCGCTCTCTAGATTTGCAGGGTAACTGTCTGTTTGAAAAGGCAGCCTAGTTGACACAGTAGATGGATCGTGCTTCTCCAGTGAAACAGGCTGATTTAGTGTGATGGATCCAATTTGAGAGGAGGCTCTCGAAACTGACAGTATAAATCTGTTACTTCCATCTAATCGAGACCGATTAAGCATTCAATTTGTCTAGCAAGTTCCTCTTTCGGGATTGTATATGTTATTATTAGCCTCAATATTTCAAAATAGAAGGTAAATTCTGCAAAATAAGTAGCAAGTAAAAATCTCTGATAGTAGCCAATTTTAATACAATACAGACTGAGCCCTAAAGTGCTGTGGATATACACTCTTCGTCACTGTTAACATTGGTTGCAAGGTTTGTGTTTAACCACTAACAGTGTCACACAAGACACCATAATTTGCAGCCATTTCTGCACACAGCGCCAACACTACATACAGGAATATGGACAAGCTGTTACAGGCTCTTCACTGTAGAAAGAATCTATTGGTCTATCTTCTTCCTAGCTTCAATAAAAAACTAGTATCAGATGTCGTTGGGAACGGTGTACTATGGAGTATTCGTCTTAGCATGTGCCGTGAGTTTCAAATTGGTAAGCGAGACAGTCACTGAGCCGTTCATTGATGAGATATTCCATTTGCGTCAATGCCAAACATATTGCGCTTTCAAATTCTTGGAATGGGACGACAAAATTACAACACCTCCAGGATTATACCTCTTAGGGTTGGTATATGCTAAAATAATTCAGATTTTCACCTTCACGCCCTCTCTATCAGAAATTTGTGGAGATCTGGATATCTTAAGATCGCTCAATTTGGTTGGGGGAAGTGTTGTTTTAGCATTGATAGTGAAGGGCCTTTCTTTAGCAAATAGTGGGACAAATTTCTACGTAGCCAACATAATTTCGAGCCCTCTTCTTTTCACATACTACTTTTTGTTTTATACGGATGTTTGGGCAAGTATTTTGATCATTTTGTCATTGTATCTTGTGATTATACGACCAATTGGGACTTTTGGAAGTGTATACCTTAGTGCGTTGGTTGCATTTACTAGCTTGTGGTTCAGGCAAACAAATATACTTTGGGTGATCTTTGTAGTGGTGGTGCTAATTGACCGAAGAAGGAAACAGAAAGAAGATGGGCTTAGTTTTACTGTAGTTAAAGAGTTCCTCTTCCAAGCCGTTAGAGACTATGCATTAGTTGTACCCTTTGCGTTGGTGGCAGTTTCCTTTGCTGCCTTTGTCGTTCACAACGGTGGAGTTACACTTGGTGATAAAGAAAACCATCAGTTCAATCTCCATTTAGTACAAGTGTTTTATTGCTTCACATTTATTACTTTCTTTACTACTCCTGTTTGGCTTTCTGCTCAATCCGTTAAGGAATATGTTAAGTTCAGCGCAGGGTCAATTTTAAGAATCTCCTTCACCATGCTAGCATTTATCGAGATCAAATTTATCATTGATAATTTTACCATTGTCCATCCCTTTTTACTTGCTGATAATCGTCATTACACCTTCTACTTATGGAGGAAAATCCTTAGAGTAAAGAATAGTTGGGTATTGATGGTGCCTGTTTACCATTTCAGTACTTGGACAGTGGTGCTGAAATTGAACCAAAGGTCTCCACTTAGACTTGGAGCAGTCCCCATAGTAGCATTTCTTGGTTGCACTTGTCTCACCATTATACCTTCTCCACTTTTCGAACCAAGATATTATATTTTACCTTTGATCATATATAGACTTTTCATCGGCCCAGAAAGCGAAATTCAGTTATCTCTAGAGTTTGCTTGGAATATGCTTATTAACTTGGCTACAATGGTGGTATTTATAAAGTTTGAATTTCCCTGGGATACGGAATCCTCATTACAAAGAATCATATGGTAGCTTGTCTAAATAAAAGTAATTTGTTATATTTTATCATGAAATTTTCATTTATGTCACACATAGGTCTATATTTCAACTTCAGTTAAAGCTTTCCCTTGTCCTTTCCCTGCTTCCGTACCGGCTTGCTCAGTAGAATCTCCCTTTGATGCAACGGCAGGCTGTACCAGCTCTTCCACTTCTGTTACAATTTTCAATGGAGAAGGTTTCCTTTGTGAGCCACTTTTAGTTGGTAATCCCGTAGCAACTCTATCTTCATTTAGTGGGGTATTCATCTTATCAATAATAGCCAAGTTTGAATTGATAAACTCGTCAATTGATTTACTATTTTTCAAAGTTATTATGTTTTTCAGTTCATTCTTAAGATTTTCAATTATGGCCCTATTTTCCGGATTATCTGAGTCGCTATCCAAGCTGGAGATCCACTTGTCAATAGAACGTTTTTTCAAAACCTCGAAATAATTAACTTCAAGCTTTGTATCTTGTCTATCGACGAACACAAATTCACCATCATTTCCAATCATCAAATTCCCAAAGTTGGTCTCATCGTAGGTCTTCTTAATGTCCCAATTGCCAATTTCCAAATCATTCGCAAATATAAGCAAGAAATCACCGAAATTCTCAGCAACCAAGTACTTGGTGTCAAATTCCCGTCCAAATAATATAACTTGACCCCTATGGTCAGGGTTGGGTGGACACAAATCTATACCCATGCAGTTACCAACCTCATCAGTGAATATTGGTATCCACAATGGGTGGGCAAACACAGGATGTATCCTTCCAGGCGGGATGCTCTTTTGCTTAGGCACTACCAGTTGTGAGAGCTTGGTGTTAACATTTAATATCGTGGGTGATGCAGATGGATATGCTGACATAGAGCTGACTGCAGTTATGGGACTTGCACCAGCTAAACTATGACTACTGTTATTCCTTGACGTGTAATTGCTGCCGAAATCGGATTCGACCGCACTGTGGGGGGATGTCCTCTTACCACCTCCAGCAACTTCTCCATCATGTATTCCATGAATAGTATTCAATTTTGGCAACTCATTCGCCTTAGATGTTCGACTACGTTGGATATCTTCTTGTTCCAAAGTCCTTGCAACCTTCCTCCAGTGCTCAGTCAACACCATAATCTCTTCCAATGGTAATAGTTTCAACCCAAAGAGAACCCCACCGGATCCATTTTCGTTATACGACGACTGCCCATCAGTCAATTTGAAAAACTCGTATACACACGGTGGTAGCGAAATGTTTAAATCTTTCTGGAAGTCATTCAAGTCCGCGTCTGTGCAAGGGCTTTCTAATGTGGAACTGAGTTCTGGGGTATACTTCTTTAGCCATTGAGATATATGTCTCCATCCCAATCTCACCTCGTGTAGCCCCACAGTTGTCCTACTGGCCAGCAACGATGCACCAGGCGTCGCCTCATCATGTAATGAAGTAGAGGATTGGTTGCCTGCAGAGTAGAGAAGTTCAGTCTCGGGTTTATTTACTCGATTGAACGATTTTCTTGAATCATACTCGGAGTATTTATCTTTTGTGCTGAGAGAGTAGATGAATTCTTGAAACAGGTCTTTCCACGTCATCTTTCTCACCAGGAATAGTTTATATTAGATGCTCAATTGAGTAGCGACAACCGTTTGGAGAGGCGGAGGAAGAAGAATAAAAACCTAAACTGAAAGTCCTGTTGGCTACCGTCTCGGTCTACAACTTTATTCCGACTCTGAAAAGAATAACAATACACAAAGCGATAAGCTTAATTTTTTTTTTGTTTTTCTCTATTAGCCTACTGTGCATGTTGGAGGTGTAAACGCGACAAGGCTTGTGCGGAAGTCTTCGGTTAGCCTTTTGAGAAGAGCACGAGGTATGAATTAAAGTGAAACTCAATAAGGTACAATAAGGTAAAAAATAAGAACAAGAAAGCAAAAAAAAAAAAAAAAACTAAGAAGTTGAAGAAATAGGGTCTTTTACAGTAATATACCCCGGGCATGAAGTGCAAATCCTATTGAAAGAGAACAAACACGATAAACCGGGAATTTTTTTATGGGAAACCAGACAAAAACAAAACTTCCTAAAAACAAAGCAGAGCGAAAAGAACCAAAAGCATAAAGTGATTAAACCTTAGGAGCTCTCTTCATGATTGGGGCGTCGAGGGATCTCTGTTCCAAAACAAGTCTACTCAAAACGAGTAAACCAGTTTCAAAATGGCATAAAATGCCGGCGAAATCCTCGACTAGGGCTTTTGATTTTTTAGGTATGATCCGTTGGTAATCAAATTGATAAAGAAGAAAAGAAACGAAAGTAAGATAAAATCGACACTGGGGTGTTTTTTTTTTTATACTAGGTGGTCCCGTCTCGAGATGAGAGGCTGCGTGGCCGGGTAACCCAAAACGGAACGTACAAAAGGTTAGCGTGCAGGTCTGCCATAGAGTAGAGGGAACGACAGAAAGCAGTCTATCTCTGGCACTATATAAAGTATATTCCTGTATTTTGCTGGAGAATACACTTCTATTGTGCCTGTATTAAATTTACTTCATTATACCTTTATCCCCTTTCTTGTGCAGTAATTTTTCAATTCGTAACAGCTCATCTATTGTAGGGCATACCTTGGCTCATCTTATATGGAGCAGTTGTGTGCAGGAGAGCATGAGTAGAAAGCAGAAGCAGGCTTGTCTCGATGGGCCGATCTCCTTGGTGCTTCCGCTTGGGACTTTCTATCTCTGTGGAAAATTTATTGTCCAGCTGGTGTATTTTCTTCACTTTTGGATAGTAGTTTACTTCTCTTCTCTGTCACCACTCTCTACATCGTTCTAGCTTAAACACTTGTCTATTTTGTTATCTACATAAACTTCTCTAATACGAAATTTTTCATTTATTCTTTTTTTTTTCAGTTTAAGAATTATTATTAATACTCCCCAACAGCAATATAAAAACAATAAAAATAGTTTTTTGTTGTGCAATTACCTAATCTAACATAATTAAGAAGATTACCAGTTAGAAGCAGCAGCTTCTTCAGCAGCAGGAGCAGCAGATTCAGCCCAGTCAACTTCTTCAGTTTCACCGGTCCATTCAGCTTCAGCTTCAGCAACTGGAGCTTCAGTGGTACCTTCAACATCCTTGGATTCTTCAGCAGCGTTTTGTTCAATTTCTTCTGGGTCTCTGTAGAAGTATAAATCTGGCATGACAGACCAAGCGGTGGTTCTGTCTGGGATAACACCTCTCAATCTTAAGACTTCTCTAGCAATTAACCACCAGATAAGACCAATGGAGTGCTTACCCTTATTGTTACATGGGATAGCAACATCAACGTATTCAGATGGAGAGTCCATGTCAGTCAAAGCGATAACTGGAATGTTAACGTAAGAAGATTCCTTGATAGCTTGAGCATCGGTTCTTGGGTCGGTGACAACAACTAATCTTGGTTCCTTGAAAGAACGGGTGATATAGTTAGTGAAGTTACCTGGGGTGAATCTACCGGCAATTGGGGTAGCACCAGTGTGGGCAGCGAACTTTAAGACAGCTCTTTGACCGAAAGTTCTGGAAGAACAGACAGCGACATCAGCGGCTTGAGGAATAGCAGCAATGATTCTGGCAGCTAAGACAATCTTTTCCCAAGTCTTACCGATGTTGATAACGTTGACACCATCTGGTCTGGTCTTGTAGACGTATGGTTCGTTGTGGACCTAAAAAAATTTGTTAGTAAAAAAAATCGAAGAAAAAAAAAAAAAGCGTAGGAAAACTCCAAAACTGCAAGCGCCTCAAGAGAAAGGTCCTTGTACAGCCAGTTTCGTCTGTTTCTCACTCTTGGATTACATGTGTTGATTTGCGGCAGACGGAGTCAGGAGCCAAAATAAAAAAAAAAACCCAAAAAACTTTTCCTTTTGCAGTACTACTAGGTCGTAAGCCACTGTGGTAGGGTGGAATCATCTCTGGCCGCCAGGCTTATTGGTCCCCATTGAGTGAGGTGTGGTGTGGTGGCACGGCGGCATCCAGTTCTCTACGTTCTTTTTTATCATGATCTAGGTTGAATCCACCTCTTTCTACAAGTACTTCTGGCTGGCTCCCTCTCGCTGTCACGATTTTCTCAGCTGCGTCTGTGTCACAAATCTCCCTTATGTATTATTTTTCATCCATCGAATACATACTTGAACGTTCTTGGAACCCAAGTGGACGTTGGCAGCCAATAACAACTTGGCGTCTTCTGGAGTTAAGTCGAATGAAGCAGGTAAAGACATCGTTAATACGTAGCTCTATATGAAAACTTTATGGAAAACTTCTGTGAACCCTTTAACTAGTTTTTTTTTAGTGTTGAAAAATTTTATTGAAATTTCGCTGCTACAGTGTGAGCAGCTTGCGCACAGGAGCGAGGGTGTAGGAGGGAAAAAGGCGTGCATACAGGCCGCGGAAACAAGTCACACAAAGAAAAACAAAAGCGAGCTAAACAGAACCGCGCGACAGTGGATGGGACTTTGAAAACCGTCACGTCATGTGACGTATGGGGCTCCGGCCCTAAAAGAGCCAAGAAGGTCAGAATGGGGTTACACAAATACGGACATATTGTAACCACAGTGGTTACAGGGTACATGTGTAACAGTGGAGGTATTTAAAGGTAAGACCGGAGGCTTGGTAGTAGAGGGGACGTTTAGAGTGTGTGCTTGAGGTTGAGGGAAATACATGTGAAATAGAGAAAGTGTGGAACAGAGGCGACGCATTGAGTGTGGGACGGTTATCATCAACTGATATTTAAGGTATTTGATTATTTGCTGTTGGTTGATCTAATTTATCTCCACCCAGAGCAATGCATCCCCATACTACCGATGCAAAGTTAGCGTAGAGAGTCTGATCCGCCACCGAAAAATCCAAAAAAAAAAAAAAAAAAAAAAAAAATCCAAAAAAAAAAGGGAATAATCATACTGGGGCTAATTATGCTTATTTCCACCACTCCAGAAAATAAAAAAAAGTCTATTTGGTGGCTTGTTTAAGTTTCCTCCTTGCAGTACTCAAACACTACTTTTCTGGCCCCACTGCTGACCCAATACTCACTCAATTGCAGTTATCTAAATCTTTGGATCGTATTCTCTTGCCTCACATACTCGACCTCTTCTCTATTTCTATCCTTGCCTCTGTTTTCTTTATCTCCTTATCTGTTTCTTTTGTTTCCCCTTTGCCACATTTCTCACTGTGTTGTCCGCGCACGGCTCGCTGCGACCTTTATGTAGGCAGGTGCGGGAGATATGAAACTTTCTAGTCCTCAATTTGGAAAGGAAGCAAAATAAAAAAATTCGCAGCAAAAAGATATAAGGGCAAAAATTCGCCTTTGAGATAGCAATCCGTAACGCATTCTTTGACAACCAAGGAAAGACACCCATTTTCTGTGGCAGGTTTAGTTGCGGTGTAGACTAGCTATTAATACGAGAAACCTCCAACTAGGTGCTTCATCCTAAAGCAGGGCCAATTTTTTTTTTTTTGTTCCCTCCTCTTATCAGTCCCCCTATTGAGCTCAGTTAGCATCTTGAGATAGTGTTAATTTTTGTTTGCTAATTGGTGATACTTACCATTACTCTCTCTTTCCGTTTAACTTAGTCTCCGCGATTAATATGAACGAAAGCGACCCCTTAGTCGCGAAGAAAAACGAAGTTTCAGACCTTCGCAGAGAGACCGATGATTTGCTCGAATCCGCAGCAACAGATGCTTATGTAGGCTTTCTCGATGACGATGACGAAGACGATGATGTCGATGACGAGGTCCTTTGGATCCGTGAACAGAGAGAACATAATAAGGCATTGCCTTGGATGAAAAGGCCCTCAGTGTGGATGGTTTGCATGTGTACGTTCCTTGGGGCAATGGCTTCTTCAGCCGCTGAACCTTCAAGACAGGCAATTCTCTTCAAATTGAGTTGTAACCTGTTGATAGAAAGTGCCCATACTTCCACTTGTAACCCTGAAGATACCCAAGTATTGGTGTCCAACGTATCTCTTGCTGCAACCTTGACTACCGGGATCACCACTATGCTTGTCTCCGGGAAAGTTGGCACCTTGTCCGACATTTACGGGAGGAAGGTGTTTATTGCCATAATCATAGGGTTCATGATTTTAGGGAGAACAATCATTTTCTTTGCCCTTCATCATTTCAATACTTTACCGATGGTAAGTTTTGTTATTGGAGAAATAGTAGCAGCCCTTGGTGGAGGTGTCATCACTTTGGTTGCCCTCACTAATTGTTACATTTCCGACGTTGTAGAGGCATCCGAAAGAATTTATTCTCTTGGGTTAAGTATTGCAAGTTTATACATTGGGTTATCTATAGGTCCTTTAATTGGAAATTTCTTGATGACTATTACCAAGAAATTCTTAGAGAAACCTCACCTGCCTCCTGAAATGAGCAAAATGGCTGATGCCGGTCTCGCCATTAAGAACTTATTGGTTATCCCCTCCACTGAGTTTATTCCATTGAGATTTGAAATCGGGTTGTTGGCAGTAGTGTTTATTTACAGTGTGTTCGGATTACAGGAATCCAGATCTGAAAAGGCTAGACAAAGATCAAGAACCTTGTCTAGAGTCCTGATCGGTGGCTTGAGACAATTCAGAGAACTGGAGAATGGAATTATTGGCACATCTGCATCGTCTACTGCTTCTATTGACGATGAAGAGGAGGAAGCAACCACCCGCCGTAGCACTATAGCAACTGCATTCGACCTGATGATCGATTTCTTTAGACCATTGGTCTTGTTAACTTTACCAGTAGATGCTGTCACTCCAAATAGAAGATATAGAATCAAGAAGGATCGATTAACCGTCATTATTTTAGTTATAATTGATTGTGTTAATTTCGGTTTCGGCATGGCCCTTAATAGCACCATTGTCTTATATGGATTGTATAGGTTCCAGTGGACATCCATAGACATTGGACACTTCATGACAGTTGCCTGTGCATCTAGAGCAATTGTGTTGATTGTTTTATCTCCAATGATCACTCACACGCTTTTACATAAGAAAATGCAATTCAAGATCTTCAAGAGGCAGTTTGATATGGTTGACTTTGCCGTTTGTGCCTTAGGGTTTTTTGTGCAGTTCCTTGGTTTCACCGCTTTATACTTTGCTACGACCTCTGCCGGGTTTTTGGTAATTTTAGCGCTTGAAAGTCTCAGCAGTTTAACTGCACCAACTCTTAACTCTGCAATTATCAAGCACTATCCAGAGTCCAAGGTTGGTTCGTATTTTGGAGCCATTGGAATTTTGAAGAACGCCTTGTCGTTGATAACTCCATTGGTTTTCGTTTCGTTCTATAAGACGGCATTGGTTAAATGGCATAAACCTCAACTTGTGTTTGCCGTGCTTGCTCTTCTTTCATTCATTTTCTTCGGCTTATTGATATTATTGAAGAGGATCTTGAACCTTGATAGTGACACTATGGAAGATTTGCTCTTAAGAAGTCAATCTAACACTAACTCAAGAAGAACCAGTTTCAGCTCAGAAACAACTGACTCTTCCTTTAGAGATTCATTGAATGTATCAGTATTTGACGATGAGGAGACTAGATACTCTTCCCCTGTTCCTGGCAGTAGTAGAGGCTTGCGTAGAGACTTTGCCAGAAGCAACAGTTTCCTTAGCAGCCAAGTACAAAGCCTGAAGGACCCTAAGGATCCTGCCAATCAGAGAGTAAATTAGACATGAGAACGATCAATTGGTGAGATTTTGATTCATAGAGTTCTTAAAAGTGATTATTCACTTTATTATTATTTTTATATTACCCCCTTCAATTCTTTTAACCTGACTCGTCGTATGAAACGGATCTAGACTAGCAATAGTATAAAATTTAAATGTTTATGTGAATCGTTTTTCTATATATACTTTTTTAGCAATACCCTACTCTTGCCCTTGCACTCGCACATTAGCTTGCCTTCAAATGACTCATAAGAAAACCTCAATGCTGCACTGTGGAGCCGAGCCGAGTCTCGTGCCTGTTTGAGAACTTTTTTGAATAACTTTTTTCACCATATTTGCATTTTAACAGCTAGGGTTCCACTGCGGAGAGACCGATTTAGAACCAATTTGGAACCCTTTATTTCATTTTATTTTTGTTTTTCTTCTATTTTTATTTTTTTGATGGCACTTTTTGACAGCTGCTTATTTTCCCGTTCACACATATAAGCTTCACCACTCTTTCCACTAGATTAAGGGCCTATCTAGGAAAAAAAAAAGGCGATTATTAGGCAGTAGTACAATCGAGCTGATACTAAAGCTATAGACGAACTAAAGCTTAGTTAATTTGCTTCGATTCTTTTGACTTCTTCTGTTAGCTTTCATACTGGTGATTGGCCTGAGGGTCTCATGAATATTGATCTCAACTTAGATAAATACGATTGCCAAACCGGAGTGATTTTTCGGTTATTCGAGTCAATTCTATTATCTTCTTTCTTTTTTGCAGCGGTGTTTTGGTTTTTTGGAGAATTTGTAGTGTCTAGGTACGCATTAACTGACGTGGATCCATTGGAAGAGGAAGAACTTGAACGAGAGAAGGCTGTGCCCAAGAAATCTACACACGACAGTAGAATCCATTCCAGGGTATCTTCCCACTTGCAATTACATACTATAAACCGCGATCCGGGGTCTATTGATCATCAGTTGGACGTGAGCTTTAGCGAATCCCGTAATTCCTCGTTCCTTGGTATCTCCAACGTCCCGCAAGCTGAGCAGGGTTTCCAATTATTCGTCGAAGACAATAATAACAGTGAGGATTACGAAGAAGAAACAGACGATAGCGACAATCAGACGTTCCTAGACCACACCACATTTTATAAGAACCTCAATAATAGTTCACAGTACCTCCGTCGAGACTCGTATTCACAATGCTAGAAAGTTCGAGCAGAGCAATTTCCATTCAAATATACTTCCCTGATGATTTGTTGAACTCTTTGAAAAGAAATAAGTGGGATTTGTACCCTGAGTTGCATATTTTGGGATTCAAATTGAATAATATATACGTGGTCATACAGCTAGTCTGTGATGCAAGCGCATTCAGTGAAACCACCCCACTTAAAGGACACTTGGATGGGTTTCAAGTGATAGGAATAGTAAATGGGAAATCATCCTCGCCAAATCTCAACTTGGTGTATCATAATTCTTCAAGATTCCCTACCATAGAGTCGACAACGAACCTGAAAACCACATTTATACTATTCCATCCCCCTAAGTATAAGAATTTGGAGTATCTCTCTATAGATCCAATCTTGCTCCAATCTGCAGAGGGGGATAATGATGATAGCACTCCAAAGAATGTGGTGGCCAAAGTTATAAATAAGAAATTCAATAACATAGCAAACCCAACGATATCTGAAAATATTCAGCCGTTTGACAGTGATATCTTGGGTCTAATAAATCAATGCTACCAAATAAGGTCTTGGTACGAAATTTGGACGAGAACACTAAGTAAAAAGAAGAACCCGGAGAAAAATGGAGTGCTGTTGGAAAATCAAGCAAGACTATTACTGAGGGAGCTTATTTTTAAACCACTCTCGATACTCGTATCTTGCATTCAGACTATAGCAATATGGTTGATTAAAATATTAAATTATGAATACGGGATAAATAAGAGAGAGAAAAACTCGAAAGGGGTCAAGATAACTCAGTTCTCTGCTGTGTTCCGACAGCTAGAGCTTCGCCTAAAGCAAATCAACTACTTTCCTATACAATTCCTCTATTATTGTGACCGAACCCTTCTCTATGATGAAAACCAGAGTATGGGAGATAAGCCAGGTTTAAACAAATACTCGTTGGCATTGGATTTGCCAATCTTTAATTCTAACCTCAATATTAATAATTCCAACTACATTAACTTCCATAACTCAGTGTGGTTGATAATCAATGATATTCTGATTGGGCTAACATTCAAGAAGTTGATTTTCTCGAATTACGGAGCAATAGCCAAATTCATTAATGAGATTGTCATCAAAAAGATTCTCTCTGATGATTTGTATGGCTTGATAAGCTGGGTCTCCTTCAGACATCCTGCTGGATTTAAATTGAACAATGAGTTGGGGAGGTTTGTTGGAGACTTGTTTCTATGGACATTACGGTTTTGGAGATTGTTATGCGTGGATATCTTTACATTAAGTGAAGAAAGCAACAACTTAGGGTGGTACATCGGAGGGGGAAATTTGGGAGACTTGATAAATCAATTTGGTATTAAGAATGGATTCAGGGTGTTTGGTGAAAAGGGACCATTTACTTCACCAATTTTCCAGACCATCCTTTCGATCATTTGCTCAATCGGGCTCCTGTTTCTTATTGGACTCTTAATTGATTATTTACAAATAATTAGCTTCCACATTTATTGCTTTTACTACACCTCCGCAAAGATTTATAAAAGACAAATTGAAATATTGAAGTCATTGTTTCAATTATTCTGTGGTAAGAAGTACAACGTTCTAAGAAACAGAATTGATATCTTAGACAATTACTCCACTACTGGTGGGCTGGGGGATTATGAAGTTGACCAATTGTTGCTAGGAACTTTATTCTTCGTTGTGCTTATCTTGTTATTACCCACTATTTTTGCATTTTATCTAATGTTTTTCCTTACCAGATTGATATGTTTGATTTTGATCTACATTGGAGAGTCACTATTGGTCGTGATGAATTTCTTCCCACTATTTGTAATCCTATTGAAACTGAAGAACTCCAAGAGATTACAAGGGGGGTTAACATTCACCTTCATCACATCCAATGACCAAAATGTAACCTACTTGCAACTAAGCAACAAGTCTTTGACTTATAAGGAAATTTTCAAAAACTTTTTGAAATTGTTCAGGAATTCGAAGCTTTTCACTCTCCAGTCGATAATTCCCAAGTTTGTCAATGGTGACCCAATCAGTTTAACTCAGCAGAATGAATTGAAGTTTAACTATTTGATGTTACCAAGGAATTATGATCAAACGGTTAATGCATGGTACCATTATACGAATGGAAAACAATGAAATAGCATATGTAAAAAAGTTGCGAAAGAAATTACAAACATAGATTTGAGAGGGGCAACACAATGTATACGTAAATAATCAATGGGAACGCAATACATTGCAACAGACCAACGTAGCGACGTACTAGCCTGCGATAGGATTGCAACCATCCTTACGTAAGCATATTTGAGACTGCATATACTCCGCGTCTCATGTAGTCCCTCTCTTCTCCTTAACATACCCTCACAGCAACCAACCCACTCTTCTCTGGTCTACGTCGTCAACACAATGTCTTTGGAGCATGTCTATTTGAAGTCGTTCAGGCTCAATGACATACTAGCTCGAACACTAAATTTCAATGCGATCAGGCGGCTTTATTCGACCAAGGAAGATCGTATTAGCAGCAGGCTAGAAGATGAAGCCAAAAACGATAAATACGGAGATGGCAAACATGAAAGTGAAAACGTGGTGCTTGCAGATGCACTAAACCTACTTTCTCCAAAAAAGGCTCCAGCAACCCGCTCTCAGATATCGTATAAGCCATCTTTATTATCACATTTATCGTCTGGCTCCCTCGTGGAGCAAGAACGGTTCTCCGAAACAAACTTGAGCAGGCTCCTCTTGGAAAAGCTCCCGGAAACGTCACGCAACCAGAACTCTGTGAAGGAACACCTTGATCACTTATTGGCAGGACTTAATTATGCCTCCTCCCCTTCATTAGAAGAAAGCTTAAGTGGTGCTGGAGGTAACGGTATCAATCCACGCTTGGATTTGCTCGCTCTTTCGACCAAAGAGCTTCTGATTTATATCAAACTGTTGAAGACAGAACAGGCTCTTATCAGAGTTTTTGAGTTCTTCCACTACAACGATGCCCTCACGCTCAAAATCACAACCGAAATACTTTTAAATAGAGCACTTGTAAACTTAAACAGGTTGCCCGTGCAAATCGAGAATTTACTCGTCAACAACACCCAGGCAAATTCTTTCAAGAACTGGAGCAAGCAAGATATAATATCAATTAACATCATCTTGTTAAAGAAGTATCATGATTTGAAGAAACCTCTACTTATTATAAGAAATTTAAAGGAAAACTTTGAAAAGCATTATTTGCCCATTATCCAAGGTATTGGCAGTGAAGACAATAGATGGTTAAGCCCATTCTATGAACGGATTATTTGGAAGTTTTACTTTGAGTACTTGCTGCAAGATGAACAGTACTATATACAACGACTTGGTAGCTTGAGAAGTACCATTTTGATATGGGAATCTTCAATCCCTAGCAAGTCGGTTGACCTATTAGCATCGGCGTTCGAATTCCATAAGCAGGATTTGAATCCACTTCAGTTAGCATTCTTCAAGCTTTGTTCATCTAAACTCACCAGGTCGTTAATCCGTGATGAATTGGGCGACCATAGCTCAAAAATGTCATCCGCCACATTATCGCAGTTGAAGCAACTTTCCATCAAGTACAAAATTTACACGTTCCCAGATTCGACCGAGTCGATCTCTATGGAGAGAAAGTCCACTTTGTATTTTTTCATCAATACATTGCAGTCTATTATACTAGATGAGTATGTTACGAAGCAAGGGGCAGTGGAGGCGGATTCTATAGTAGAAATAATGGAATTATTCAAGGAGATTAAGGAGTACAAGGAAACTGCATTGATGAATATAAAAGCGGAAACTGGCGCAAACGAATGGTCAAACAAGTTGGTTAAAGGATAGGAACAGGCTAAGGGTTACGAATACAAAAACATAGATACATGATAATAATAAAAATGAAAATAAAAAGGAAGCTTATAATCTGAAAATTTATAGAATATATTGTATAAATTTATAATATACATATATATACATAAAATTTCTAAAATATATATTAAAATTAAAAAAATACATAAAGTGGTCTATGTATATCTATAAGATCAGTCATAATTAGAAGTATCACCAAAAGTGGATTTTTTCAACTTTCCCCGAGATCTACTTACTGTCGCAAATTTCTGTTTAGGTACGATAAACTAATAACGAATGACTTTTTCAATCTTCTATACATTACTGTCGACAACTTGCATGATGATCATTTTTTAAAATTCTTCTTTTGCAAGTTTTTTTTTTTTCTTTTCTTTTCTTTTCATTTATTTTTCCTATTTTGTTTGATCCGTAACAGTGTAGCTTATCAGGATGAAGGTGCTCTCAGACAAAGATGTTCAAGAATTCTTGAATGCAGACTTATCCAAAGAAAGTTTGTTGGAGGTTTATCAACCAATGTTGATGAAAGTATTGAGGGACTATAAGGAAAATCCCGAATCGGTCCCACCCAGAACAGTTAGACTGTCGAACACCATACCCAGTTTGACACACTTGTTTATGCCTTGTAACGCTAAAGATAATGCTGGGATCAAATTGATAACAGGAGGCCCAACCAATACAGAAAAGGGACTTGGTTTGGTTGGAGCTGTACTTGTCGTCGATGCTGAAACGGGGTTAATGGAAGGACTTGTCAACGCCAAGATATTGACTGCGTTCAGAACGTCGTTGGCTACTAGTGTTGGTATGGTCAGGGCCATAGATCCAACTAGAAAAGACCTTGACCAGGTCATGTTACCCTCTATTGCAAGTTTCGGCGTAGGCTTACAATGCTATTGGCATGTTAAATTGGCATTGACCTTATACTCGGGACACATCAAGACAGTTAAAATTGTGAACAGAAGTTTAGATGGTGCAAAAAAGCTAGCATTACAGTTCTCGGAAGAGTACCCAGATGTAGATTTCCAAGCATACCTGTGGAAGGATTCCCTTCAGAGCGAAGTCGTTTCTGATTGCAGCATAATTTTCGGCTGCACCCCATCGACAGAGCCAGTCATTTTAGAGAAGTACATTAATAAAGACAGTCAGTACAAGACATTCATTGGCTTAATTGGTTCTTACAAGCCACATATGATTGAATTGGACTTACAATTTCTCATCGACAAGTACAAGAACGATGAGCGTAAGCCAAAAATTATTGTTGACTCACTGGAGCATGCATTGGGAGAAGCTGGCGAATTTATCCAGAGCGGGATCGGAGAAGATCAAGTTTTAGAGTTCACTGACTTGGACAACGCTTCAGACGAGGAAATCACTACAACTGAGGGCAACATCACAGTCCTGAAAGTGGTGGGACTCTCCCTCATGGATATTACCTTTGCAAAGCTTGTACTCAAGAGATCCAAGAACGGAACTGTTATCGATAACTTCTGATAGCCCTAGTAAAGAAGCAGAAAAATAAACTAAATAGAGCGCCAATATAGAGAAAAAAAAAAAAAAAAAAAAGATAAACAATATAAAATCCAGCCTGCAATTCTGGCACTCGTAGCCAAGCAATGAACAGCTTACGTTGATGTAGAGAACTCACTGGAGAACGGCTGCACCACATAGAACAAACTAATGCCCCGATAAAAACATCCACAATACTGGTGTTGATAAGAGATCTCAAAGTAGAAATTATTTAGATAAAGTTGTGCGCGGGCTCTCGAGAACCGATCGATGCGCATGCGCGCGGGCTGCGAGGAACAATTTGGGAGCCGTACTAAGCGCAGTTTTTCCTCTATTAGTTCACCACCAGCACTGAGACACCTTTACGACACTATACCACACCAGAATCTTCGTCTTATCTGAGCTGCTAATCGTACAATTGTTGCTTTTGTGTTCGTTTATGGCCAAACCTGTAGAAAATTTAATCTTCGCTATTCTCTGAAGTAATCAAAATTCCATCATTGGCCCAATAATTGCATACATCTGCATAATTAAGCCACGTTCGACAAGTATCACAAAAGCTTTAGTGCTGAAGAAGACTCAATTTGTGATAAGGCACCCTAATTCATTTTGACATCTTTCTTTTCTTTTCTTTGTTATTGTTTTATTTTATTTTATTTTTTTAAATACATACTCTCCTAAATATGTCTACTGAGAAGAATTCATTGCTCGGAGGAGATCCTTCTTCGATTTATAACCATAAGACTGGCTCAAAGAGAAGATCGTGGCTTATGACTATCTTGGAGCTGTTAAACATCCTCCTTGTAGGTACCTTGATCTTTTATGTTTACACCAAGGACCTGACGAATGCAGATCCCGCCACAGGTGGTGCAGCACTTGACCCTAGCTCCAAAAAGAACATTATTTTCATGGTCACGGACGGTATGGGACCTAGTTCTATTTCGTTAGCTAGATCCTTTAAACAGTTTAGGGATGGCCTTGACATTGATAACGTCTTGAACGTGGATCACCACTTTATTGGATCTTCGAGAACTCGTTCGTCGTCCTCTTTAATCACTGACTCAGCAGCCGGTGCCACTGCCTTCTCCTGTGGCTTGAAGTCTTACAACGGAGCAATCGGAGTTACTCCTGACAAAGTTCCTTGTGGTACCATCTTGGAAGCCTTGAAGTTGCAAGGCTACTATACTGGGTTAGTTGTGACCACTAGAATCACCGATGCAACTCCGGCTGCATTCAGTGCTCACACAGATTACAGATTTCAGGAAGACTTGATCGCTGAACAGCAATTGGGAGCATCGCCTTTGGGAAAAGTCGTCGACTTGATTATCGGTGGAGGAAGATGTCACTTCTACCCCAATTCACAAGGAGCAGGTGAAGGTAACAATGGGTGCAGAGCTGATAACAGAAATTTGATAGAAGAAGCCAAGGCAGACGGTTGGTCTTACGTTGGAACAAGAAGCGAGTTCGATCAATTGGATGGTGGTAAAAATGTGACTTTCCCTCTCTTAGGGTTAATTGCAGACACAGATGTTCCATACGATATTGACAGAGATCCAAAAGAATACCCATCTTTAGCTGAACAGGCCAAGGTTGCTCTCACAGCGTTATCTAAGGCAACCGAAGACAGTGATAAGGGATTCTTCCTCTTAATAGAAGGGTCAAGAATTGACCATGCCGGGCACCATAACGACCCTGCTGCCCAGGTACGTGAGGTTTTGGCCTTTGACGATGCATTTGACGAAGTTCTCAAATTCATCGATGGAACTGATACTGACACTATTGTAATTTCCACTTCTGACCACGAAACTGGTGGTTTGGCTACCTCTAGGCAGATTTCTCCTAACTACCCAGACTACTTGTGGTATCCCGAAGTTTTACTTAACTCTACTCATTCAGGTGAGTACTTAGCCAACAAGGTGTACGACTATAAGGTAAATAACGTCGACGATGACGGAAAACATACTTCTTTGGACCAATTTTTGACCAAAGAAATCTTGGAATCTGACTTGGGAATCAACGATTATACCAGCGACGATATCCAGAAGATTAAAGACGCAGGTGTCAATAAGGAAGCCTTGTTGTATGCATTGAACGATTTGGTATCAGTTAGATCTCAAACCGGCTGGTCAACCCATGGCCATTCTGCGGTAGACGTAAATATTTACGGTTACACCAACTCCCATACTTTAGGTAACGAATTGTACCAAAGCAAGCCATACAGTGGACTTTTCGGAAACCACGAAAACATCGAAATCGGGAAGTTTATGGAGAAGATTACTGGCGTTAGTCTTGCTGAAATCACCAAATTGGTTAAGGGAATCAAGCACCACCCGCACATCAGTGAAGAAGAAATTGAAATTGCTTCTAAGGAACACACACATGAGATGATTATTGAGAATTTGGAATAAGTCCAGTTTTGAAAGTAGGTGGGTCTACCTACAATCTGAATATATGGAGCTGAAGAGTTGAGACTTACCCCAGATTCCACCAAATCGAATCTCGGTAGAGATGTTCATCTAGTGTTGCATGGAGTCCTATATCTCACAGTTACTACAGTTGACTAATAAAATTAAATATATTAAATTATGCACCGTTCTATAATCACACGATGATGCAGAGAAATAAATATCAATGGAACTTCTATATATGCTGTATTTGTTGTATCTGCTTATCCTTTTTTTTTCTTTTTTTTTTACTTTACTCTTATTTTTTAAATTTTAAGCTTAAGTTGCATTCCTACTCGTCATCATCTTCAGCGTGGTTTACTGTGTAATCTTCTTGACACAATTTGGCACGAAGTTGAGCACCGAAGTTGTAGAAAGTAAATGGGATAAGGATCATAGCTAAACAAATGAATGCTAATAACCAACTGGCCCATTGCAATCCAAGCTTATGGTACATTTGAGTAGTAAACAATGGGAAGGCTGCACCTCCTGCAGATCTCAAGAAAACCTTGGTTGCTAATGCAGATGCTGCATATTTAGCATAGGTATCAATAATGTAGTTGTTTAACGAATAGTAAATTAAAACCATACCATAACCGAAAAGGATTCCTGACGATGCAGGTCCAACCCAGATGATGTGCTTGTAGGAAGTAGCACCAAGGATAAAAAGGGCAATACATGGGAATGGAGCTCCAATCATGGCACCAATCAATCTATCCTCAGGAACAGGACGTCTGTTCTTACAGAGGACATTGTACTTCTTTTCCAAGATCGGAGTGGTGAAAAGCGCCAATGCAGCTCCAATTAAGATTGGAATAAACATCAAACCAATGATGTTATCTTCGTATCCGTACAATTCATTAAATATAACTGGATATGCGAAAAAGAAGGCGTACAACATTGAGTAGATTAAACAGACAAAGACACAGATCAAATCCAATACTGGTTCTTGAACGACGAACTTCAATGGACGGTACAAGCAAGTGTTTAACAATTCAGAGAAGGTCATAGGACTAGCTTCCTGTTCTGTCATAATCTTTTCATTACCGGTTTCCTTTCTTAATTCTTTGGCCTTTCTCTTCAAAATCACTGGTGCATAGGTTTCAGGGATAAAACTGACGATGATCCACATTACACCAGCAAATGCCATGTTGACCCAAACAATGAGGTCAAATCTATGAGTGCTAACTGAAATGAAACCATTCACTAACCCTCCAAATACCGGACCGGAATATGGACAGAAAGAGAAAAATGCAATGGCTAAACCTCTGGTTTCCTTATGCAAGTCAACCAATGAAGCACCAACATTACTTAAAGCGGAGGCCGAAAATACCCCACACAAGAATCTGCAAACAAGCACAGTTCCGATATTAGGAGCAAGTGCAACTGGGATATTGAAGATTGTGTATAAACCAAAAGAAATGAAGTAAACCGGCCTTCTTCCAATCTGCTCAGAAAGTGGGGCCCAAAGTAATGGACCAACAGCAAAACCAATAACCATCAATGAAACAGATAATGTTGCAACTTCTTCACTTACTTCGAATTTGTCCTCGATGGTTGACAAACCCCCTGATAAACAGGAAGAACCATATGCAGCACAAATAACTAGCATGGATAATAAAAATGTATAGCTCCATCTGGAAAATTGACTCCAATTATGTGGGTTGGAAGGATCATCAATGACGAAGGTAACTAATTCAATCTCAGGGTCTAAACCACCTTTCACTTCGGTGATTTCTGTGGAAAGTTTACTCCCAGGTCTTGAAGCAACTCTTCCGAGAGATTGCAAGGTTTGAATGGGCACTAAACCAGTTGTGGTTTCAAGGGTATATTCTTCTGGGAAGATTTGATTTTCCACTGGTGGATTCACTAAATCGGGTACTGGAATTGACCTTGTTATACCCAATTCATTTAACGATTTCTTTGTTTCTGTCCTCGTAATCCTCAACGATCTATTGGTACTAACTTGAGTATCTTGAGAAATGGCCGACTGAGCATCAGCATTCAAATCATCTTCGTAAAATTCTTTTGGTGCGGCTGGATCGTAATCTTCAGTGGAAGATAAGGAACGATCGTCTTCTTCAGACATTTTTGCAATACCTTAGTGATAAATTGGCTGCAAGAAAAACAAAAAACTAATAAAAATGGATTTTTATAGTGTTTTGATGTTTTTGTTGATGTTTTTTTCCTTGCTTTATATTGTTATCTATAATGCGTAGATAAGTGTATATATATTATAAATATTGAATAATATAAACTTGGACCGTCTAAAGAATGGTGGTGGTATGACTAGTTATATATTCATGTACAGTATCCGGAGAAGGTTCCGCAAGTTTGAAATGCAAGATTGCTCCCGACGGAGGTCACGTGCACCACTATCTAATGTGGGTGTTTTCCACGGAAAAAAGTCCAGCCGCCTCACTGCGCCTGCATGTCTTTCCGAAGCACGGCTTAAGCAACAGGGTGATGAGATATGTTTAGCAGCACCTGTCAGTTGATGTGTAACGATTCGGCAATGGTTCGATTTGCAAAATTATGGTAGGTAGGAAGTGTGTGATTGATTATATATATATATCTTTGACTGCATCTGTAACTTTTTCCTAAATTTTTCTCCCTTTTTCACACTCTCTTCATTCTTTCAAACCTGCCTCCCTTAACTTCTTTTTTTCTTGTTTAGCTGTGTGAATCACCGGAAAAAAAAAAAAGAAACGGTTCCGTCTTCGGAGTCATAGAGTGCTTCCGTCGCGGAAAAGTAACAATCGGCTGAAAGGAGATAGCATTGGCCAAGAATTAGATAAGAAGATGGTAAAACGTTTTTCGAAATTAGTTCTTATATTAAGTTTATCCGTGAGGATATATGTACATTACTATTAAATTTAGTCACTTCTCACATACATCTTTTTATTTGATGATATGGCTTTATGGGGGTTTATCTTGGAATCCTGGTAACACTCCAATATAGCCTTTTTAAGTCTTTCTACACTTTCGTGGTCATTTTGAAAAGTGAACGCCAATCTCTTTCCCATGAGCCTAACGTTATATTTTTCACCAAGCCGTATAAGTAATGAATCGTTCATGTTCATCTCTTTCACATCTAAGAATACGAAATTGGTGTCAACTGGGGATTCCAAGGCAATGCCATTGGCAACGCAGAAATCACCAACTTCTTTGGCAAATTCATGGGATTTGTATAATTGTGCAAAATTCTCTTCAATTGCTGTTATAGCCATGGAAGATAACATACCTGCCTGTCTGATACCACCACCGTTTTGCTTTTTAAAGTGGTTTGCTTTATCTATCATTTTTTTCTCTCCTACGAGTATTGATCCAACTGGTGCACCCAAAGATTTGGACAAGCACAATGACACGGAATCAAAATATGAGCAGAATTCCTTTATGGAAACACCAGTAGCAACACTTGCATTCCATAATCTGGCTCCATCTAAGTGCAAAATAATATCGTTCTCCTTGGCATATTTTGAAATTCTGGCTATTTCTTCCACTGGGGTTACTATTCCGTGTAATGTATTTTCCAAGGAAATTATTTTGGTTGGTGCAGCATGGATGTCACCATCAGAAGGTGTTACGTTTTCTACGATGTCTTCCAATGTCAAGTAGTTACCGTTGGCAGGGATCACGGGGTGAACCATAGCTTGAGAGAGTGTTGCCAATCCTCCAGCTTCATGCAAGTAAACGTGAGCTCTGTAGTCGCAAAGAATTGAATACGGTGGCTGATATAATTGCGCACGGAGCCCAATTTGGTTGGATAATGTTCCGGATACACAGAAGAGGGCAGCAGGCTTACCAGTGAGCTCACACATTTTGGATTCCAAAAGGAGTGTAGTGTCATCCTCCTTGTAGACAGAATCTCCAAATGTAGTGGAAGCGAAAGATGCTATCATTGATGGCGTTGGAACCGTGAATGTGTCACTGCGGAACTCATTGCGGGTGGGAAATTGATCTAAGGTCATTTTTCTGCTGTTAAAATATTGACTAGTCAAATTGGGGCAGCTTTCCTTACTTAAATCTATTTTTTCAGTTTGGTTTTACTTTCCTAACTTTATCTAGGAATGTTCTTCTGAAAATACTATTTTTTTTATTTCGGATTTGCTTTGCTATTTATTGGTTGCATGACTAATGCTCTATGCTGTTTAGCAGCAGACGCAACTTAAGATGACTATTTTTCTGCTACGCTATTTTATTTTTTCTTTCTTTTCTTTTTTTGCTCATGCATGTCCCAAAATAATTAAAAAAGCCGTTGCACTTTAAAAAGTCAATGAAAGGAAAAATTACAAAAGGCAAAACTTTAAATAGGCTCAGAACTCAATAAGAGCCCGAGCTGGGGGGAATACCCTTGGTAGGTAAGTGACTATAACTCTAAATGAAGTAGTATTGCTGACTCCAACAGTATATCGGAGCTTTGAAAGGCATCATGAGCACCTTCCGACTGCCGTGGAATCGCCGCCTCGCGGAAGAGTAGGTGCAAATTCACGACTATAAAAATTGCCGTTTTAAAGTGCTCTCTAAGTGCCTAATGCCATGAAAACACGCGTCCTGCATATCGGATTGCTGCTCCCGCAAAGAATGCTCTGCGTGCAGGGGGTCGATGGCTGCTCGTAGCCACAGTGGACCAAACTTGGGGTGAGAAGGTAAACGTACTCCGGCGATTGACTTCGGTTAGGGCGTGGAGTCGATCTAAGAGAGGAAGTGGCAGGAATGACTCTGTATACATTTGGTTTCTTTCTTATTACTTTTTTTTTTTCTTTTTTTTTTTTTCTTTTGGCTATTATGTTCTTCCTTCTTAAGTCGTTCTACATCTCTTATCTTAACGGTTTTCGTAATTGGTGACTCTGTATTAGTTTAAATACCTATCTAAAAAGAATCTTCAGAATTTGCTGGGTATGCACCTCCCACTTCTTGCCCCTGCTGCTGATCTGTAGTTCTCTTATTGTAATCCGAAAGCGTGGTGCCAAAATTCGCAGCCTCATCGTTTCTCCAAATCTGACTCTGACTGTTATTCAGGATATTTCTAGTATGGCCATAGGGCAGTGGACTCCACATGTTATGGTGGTGGTGGTGATGGGGATGGTTGATCGAGAGATGGCTCAATTGAGGGGAGATTTGTTGAATTTGTGGATCATTCCCCCCTGGGATTGAAAGCGAGTCACTGTGAAGCAAATCATGCAGCGAGTCTGAAGGCAGGTGCAAACCATGAATATTAGAACTGTCAGCAGCCAATCCATTTGCGCTGGTACTAGGTGATATAAGAAATCCATCCAATCCCGTGGGCACTGGCGAAGGTGAAGTGTAGTTGATATACGGAGGTGAAGACTGCGGTAAGTCAAGGCCCTTAAAATGTTGGAAAACTGTACTTCTCAAAGGATTAGCGGCAGCCAATTGCGATTCACCTCCATGAAACGAGGTGCCGCTTTGGTTCTTTGTAGGTTGGAAAAGTTCCCCAAACCCACTGACTCCGTTTACTCCACTCACCCCGTTACTTCCACCTAAGTTAGGTGCCGTGACAGGAAGTTGATGGTTGTCATAGCCAAGAGAGTTGAGATCAATGTAGGGGTTACCACTGCTATTACTGATGTTATTATTTACTGAACCGTTGACTGCATTTCCTGCACTGATGGACGAATTGAGATTTACGTTGCTGTTCGACATTGGGGAGCTGTTCCATACGAAATTGGAAGCAATAGTGGCCAATGGCTGGTAGTTGAAGTTTCCGTAACTGTCATTCGGAAGTTGTTGGCGCTGTTGCTGTGGTTGCTGAAGGTTAGAAGTAGATTCTTGTAAGGGGATCGAGTCAAGTCTAGTAGAATTGAACGGAGAATCAACTCTATTAATTTCAGCCGGAATGTAACTGGTGCCTTCATCCAATGCAACATACTCTTCATGATTGACCGGGATATTGGACGACGAAGTAGTCAATGGCACCGAAGCCGGAAGTGATAACAGGGACTGCAGATGTTGACCTGCATTTTCACTCGAAACTCCTCCAGGCGGTAATAAACCTTCATTACTTTCGTTTGAGTACACCTGGCTGTAGAAATTGTGCCAACCGCCTCCATTTCCATTTCCATTGCCATTACCTTCGCCCTTTCCAGTCCCGTGTTTAGTCAGCAGCTTGTTCAGCTTGTGAGTAGACTTGGGTAAGGCGTTGTTGTAGCCTCCAAACTCCAAACTAACCTGATACTCGCTCAATTTCGATGTTGAACTAGGGATCTGGTAGTTCTTATTTGTGTTAGATTTAGCAATTTCGACGCTCTGTTTCATGGTGATGTACTTTCTGATTTCACTCTTAAATACGTGCTTCCATTCCGTTTCATTTCTATTAGTCTTGTCCAACTCCTCGATGATCTCATTCTTCCATTCAGGCATGATTTGGAAGATCTCATTCAAGGCAGCCTGACTGTTTGGTCTTAAATTGCCGTCCCGATTGAAGTTCAGTTCACTACTGAGAACTTCCATCAAAGGCTTTACCTCATTGAAGAGCCTGTCAAATTTCTTCTTCTGGTTGCCAATTTCTTTTATTTGCAGCTCCAAATCTTCATTGACCCCCTTCAAGTTTTCAATTTCATTCCGATGGCGGGCTATTTGCTTGCTGATTTCGATTTTTTCATTTTCCTCTTTACTTTGTAGAGTCTTGTTTTTATCTTGCAACTTAGAAAACTGCGCTAACAATGATTCTAGGTTAGCCTGGTGTAATTCCTTCAGATGGGTCAAATTCTTCAACTGTACTATCAATTTACTTTTCGTAAATGTCAAGTTATCCTTTTTCTTTTCTATATCCTTGATGTTGTTATCTAGCTTGGACTTCAGGTTGACTTCCTCTTCGAATTCTTTGCGGTACAACGAATATGAGTTCAAGAGATCCTCTTCTTCTAGCCTCGAAGTGTTCTGGAAAGTCTCCAATTCCACTATGGAGTTGGCAAGTTCATCCTGGTACTTGATAAGGTAGTTGTTCAAGAGATTTGGGTCTTCGATCTGCTTGATTTGGCTCTGTGACAAACCAGTGGAAGGCTCGGAGAGTCGTCCTAGTGCACTAGCAGAGTTAGAGTCAGATTCGTCGCCGCTGCCCTGGATTGTACATACAGGCTTGGAGGAGATCTCTTCCACTTTATCCTTCAAAAAGGGTAAATCTTCTATGGTTGAAGAATTGTTCTCGCCGTTGAACAAGGTTTCAATGTAAACAGGGGAAGATTTCGACCTGTAGTTGGTATTGACGTTGATGGCAACAACCACTATCTGGTAGAGCTTGTTCACCAGGAGGTTTCTAAGTTTACAGGATGTTGAGTTGACAAAGGCGACTAGAATGTTAGTAAGTTGTC
The DNA here is from genome assembly GCA_030563865.1 of Dujonia oleophila. Classification (NCBI taxonomy): domain Eukaryota; kingdom Fungi; phylum Ascomycota; class Pichiomycetes; order Serinales; family Debaryomycetaceae; genus Dujonia; species Dujonia oleophila. Next base: position 5,898 of record JAJMKG010000005.1, on the reverse strand, counting down.
ATTCGTGGAAACAAAAAAAGGCAAAAAAAAAAGAGTGAAAGAGGTCATTGCAAGTGTCCATTCAACCAAGCAGATCATGGTACATACCTTCTTTGTTGTTTACCAAGATAATGAAGATCAATTCCTCGTTTTCCGACACTTCGATGTCCCAGTGGATGATCACAGAGTCATGCGAGACCGAATCTATACAGATGGTGGGTGCATGTGGTATTTCAATGTTCAACTTTCGAACGAGTATTTCCACTGGTGTGTGGAGAATTGTATAGCATCGGTACAAGAGCCAAACCACCGATGGTAGTACTGTTAGAAGTAGCTCGAGCATGGCGCTAATACTACAGCTGTCCACTGACTGGGTATACCAAGTGTATATATGAATATATAGACCCAATGAATACGCCGACGGATCCCGTTTCTTTGTGTTTGTGCTGGGTTTAAAAAAGCTCGTGCTGTGGTTGGAAATAAACTTTTGTAAAATTCCATCCGCAAAATTTTGCGTCTGATCGCGATCGTTTGGTTAGGCAGAATTTCACTTTGGCATGACATTGCTGCAGAGAGCTACAGAGAGACAAGCGCAGAATGCTGAAGCAATGAAGCAGAGAGTAGGCCAAGGCACATTCGGAATGGATGGAACTGGTTCTGTCTTACATGTAGAGGCTAGTGAGTGAAGAAAAAGGTGCCCTTTACTTGTTTTTACTTGGGCTTTTTACTACTTATTCATTCATTGTGGGGTTTATAAATAATTCTCAGTCTGATTTGGATTTTCCGCTTTCTCGCACTAGTTTGCAACTAAACCACCGCTACAAACCAGGTGGTTGCATAATATTGTTTGTCGCTCGCTTGCTTTGTGGAGTGTCTACTCGTTTGCACTGGCGATGGATTTATTTGCTCATTCTTGCAGGCCCTAGATGCCACCTTGAGTAGCCTTTTGTCTTTTCTCTAAGTCCAGTCTCGTTTAGTGGGTGAGTTTTGCTGAGCATCTCAAACCTTCTCCATCCATTGTCTACTTGTTTGCACTGATATTAGCCTTGTTCGCCCATTTTGGCTAATCTTTTACCTGAGAACCCTAAACACTCTTTTCTCTAATTCCAGTCTCGTTTAGTGGGTGAGCTCTGCTGAGCATCTCAAACCTTCTCCATCCATTGTCTACTTGTTTGCACTGATATTAGCCTTATTCGCTCATTTTGGCTAATCTTTTACCTGATTACCCCAAAAACACGCTTTTCTCTAAGTTCAGTAATGTTTTTTTAATGTTTGGTGGGTGAATTCTACTGATCTTCTGAAACTCCCGAACTATTAGCTTAAAAAGATTCTCTCAACAGTATGTCCTCTAACGGCTCTTACCAAAAAGAACCCGCTCCAAGGATCACCGCAAAGTTCTCTACTCCTAGAATAAAAAATGGTGCTACGATCCATTTGTCACTCCAAGACCCTCCAAGGATTGTAAGCAATAGTATTCCTACGCCTCCAAACAAACTGTACACTCCACTGATACTTCCAATTGAAACCAGGTCTCTCGTATCTTTCACAACGCTACTAAGTAGACTCATACTGGTCATGATGACTCCAATTTGGGATATTCCAATGAAACCAATCATCAAGAAGCACACCCAATTTCTGGGGTCGTAGAGCTTGTCCTCAGTGTAGCTGTGTATACAGATACCAATACATCCGATAAACCCAAACGCAGCACTTAAAAGCATACATCTGTATTTTCCAACTCGGTCACTATCGATAAGGAATCCCCATACTGGAGAAAAACACAAGGCAATCATTTGACTAACTCCAGTGAGAATAGCCGCAAATATGTACCCATCGTAGCAAGTCTCCTTGGAGTCGTGAGAGGTCGAAGAGGAGGAGCACTTCCCGGACTTTGAGTAGAAATTATACACTAATAACGGAATGAAAATGGCTGTCAATACCGAGCACAGTCGTGCAACCAACGAGCCCAAGTATGATAACTGAATTCTTGAGTCGTGCTGTGACACCTGCAACCCATGCAGCAATAGCTGCAAGTAGTTTGTGGTGACAGAAGGCGGAGAAGTTGGCACTTCCTTGGAGTACAAGAAAAAGTATAACACTGCTCCAACTATAATGGAGAGCAATCCCAAGAAAACATACGAAAGCTTGATACACTCGCTCATGGTTAAGTCTGGAAGATTGTCTTGAATCTTTGTCGGCATTGTCAAAAAGAACGAAACCGAAAATACAGCACCTAGTCCGGTAGAGATCCCAATCAACGCAGCGTATTTCCCAGTTGATTTGGAACCATCATCGTCATTTTCTCCCGTGGACGGTTCAGCGAGGAGAGGTAAGGTCTCTGGATCGATATTGGAGGAGCTGGTCTGGAATATCCGCACTCGTTCGCTATCGCTGATTCCGTACCTAAATCTTTGCAAAGAAGTGACCAAATCAAAGTCGGAATTGGAAATTTCGGTAAACATCACCGTCACCATGCTCATACAAGAGATCACACCAAGAGCAAATAAAATCCGATACAAAATTAAATCGGGGAAAACTTGGGTTGCAAATTCACCGTAGCAAACTAAACTTATACCGATGAGAAGGAAGCCAACCAGCACGATGATCTTTGACCCACAGGACTTTTTGGCGGATATTTCATCTGAGAGGGCCCCAATCCAAGGCGCCGATAGTATAGAGGTCAATTCATCTATGAATCCTAGTATACCTATGACATGGCCGATGTTGTCTTTGTGTTTGAAGCCCAATACCTCAGAGAGGTAGAACGGTTGCGTGGAAGACAAAAACACGACAAACGCAATACAAGCAAACGCCGAAAAGTTGAAGGCTATAGCGTTGGAAAACGAATAATTGAAGTACAACGGCATTGAGTCCGGATTGAGAATTGCAACTGCTCTAAGCAAAAAAAAAAGAATACTGTATGAGTTTTTAGCCCAGCACCACAGAAGAAGACGGCATCGTTTTTCGTGCGCTCTGGTTTTCGGTCTTAAACGGTCGCCCTAGTGTGGGGGAGGGGCTGTCAATTTTAGCGAGCGACTAAGTTGCTCCCGAAATAGCGCCAGCTTCAAGAAGTGGAGAGGAAGTAAGCTTACAGTTGATGGGTGGGTCAGACGAGAGAGAACCAGAAAAGAACTGTACATAGTTGGGGACTGCGATCGCTCCGAGGAAAGAACGCTGAAACGTTGTATCTTGGTTGTTGTGGTGGAGACGGTGCTGGTACTAGGTTAAGTGGTGGACACCAGTTTTGGCGCCTTGCGGCACGCCAGAAAAGCAAAAACTAAATTGGGACGGAATGCGCAATCTTAAGGTTGGATCAAAATACTATCCCACTCTAACGTGCTCAGTCCAGAGCAGCGTGGAACGCGGATATTCCATCGCACTGGTCTACGCCAGTGAAATTTGATACTGCTAAGACGTAAACGCTAGGTTCACATCCAACCAGCTTGCTGCCCTGTTGTCATCCGCCGTAAACACGTACAGAAGAAATTGCAGTGGCTGCAAATTCTAGCTGCGAATCGAAAATTGTTGGCGCGCGCCCCTCAACCTCCAAGCAGCACAACGGGCTATCGTGCGATTGCCTCTTACTAGCTACTGATCCCCATAGCGTGACATGATCACGAGCTGTTCTCCCTGGCAACAGCAGAATCACTACCAGCTTCACCTTTAGTGCGTACAAGTTAGTACCAATTTTCGTTGAACCCCTGGTAATCTTTTACTCCACGAAAACGAGGCTCCAAAATGTTTCTTAGGCATACGCGCTAAATACGCTTGTAATTACGTCCCATCATTTACCATGTGCCAAACCTTTAGAAAAACGTCAGCAAAGCGATTCCTCCATCACTCTGCCCCACGGTCTCCTCAACTCTGGTCACGTTGCCTACATTTTGGTCGTGCTGACTAAATCGGCTCCGTTCACTAGCCTAAAGCTTAATCAAGATTTCACTCCCACGTGCAAATGACTACTCATCTACCCTGCACACAGCGCTTATCATAAACGTAAACACCGATCATAGTGCCACTTGCTGCGCCGTTCCTCTTTAACAAGCTGTTCTTTTTATTGTCCAGATATTTCCAGTGCTTCACTAACTACAGGGAAACCAACCATGTCGTCGTCGAAGCCACCCAGCGAGACCGCTCCTCCTTCGGCCTCCGCGCTGGGAGTCAGTGGGTCCTTATCATCTGGCTCAGCAGCTTCTGTTGGGTCGGTTGAAGACATCGAGTTCGACTCCTCTAGTGGGGAGGAGTACTTCAACCCAGTTCCGATATCTCGTTCAGACTCGCTCAGTCTGATTCCGTACCTAGACTTGAATAAGATGCTTTTGTTCTCTGATTTTGACTTCGGAATGGGTCTTGACCAGGTCAGCGACTCCACCAGGAAGAAGTTCCTGGACATGAAGAAGAAGACCCAAGAAAAGATCCAAAAATTGAAGTTAGACTCCAGAGTTCGTTCAGTACAAGCACTAGGTTCGTCATCATCACCCAAGTTCTCCTTCAATGAGGTGGTGGATAATGCAGAGATTGTGAGACTCCAGGAGTCTCTCATCAGAAGGTTAAGCAAGTTTGACGAGCGAATCAATGCTAATTTGCAGTCTTCTGCCACCGAGAAGCTCTTCTATGCATTTGCTGTGTTCTTGATAGCAGTTTCTGGGTTCATCATTGGGAAATATCCTGAATGGTTCCACATATTTCATACGGTATTGTTCTGTGTGCTAATGCCCATTCGTTTCTACACATACTTCAAGTGGCTGTTCCAGTATTACTTGGCTGATCTTTGCTACTATGTGAATTTACTCTTGATGTTGTTTATTTGGGTGTTTCCGGACTCCTCTTCGTTGTTTATCTCGGTTTTTTCCTTGACCATGGGCACATTATCGTTTGCAGTGATAACCTGGAGAAACTCGCTTGTGTTGCATCTGATCGAGAAGACCACCTCCTCATTCATTCACATCATGCCTCCAGTGTCCATGTTTGTCATTGTCCACGAGATGCCCAAGGAATTTGTTGCACAGAGGTTTCCAGCGGTAGCAACCATCGAAAGCTGGCATTTCATTAACGGGATCCTCTGGACTTCCTTCTACTACACCATCTGGCAGGTGAGCTACCACTACTTCATTACCATCAAGAGAAAGGAAAAGATTGCCAGTGGGAGAGTCACATCTTTCAGCTACTTGAGAAAAAAGAACGCTAAGAAGGGAATCGGCAAGTTTGTGAACTCACTTCCTTATAATTGGATGCAAATAGGAGCATTTACTTTGATTCAATTTGGCTACCAAATTGCTACAATGTTGTTCTGCCCTATTTGGTTCAGATATAAGCATGCATGCGGGGCTTTCATGTGTTTAATCTTTATAGTAGCTTCATACAACGGTGCTACTTACTACATTGATGTATTTGGTAAGAGATTGGACAAGGAGGTGGAGAAGTTGAAGACCGAAGTATTGGAACTAAGAGAAAGACAAAGTAAGCAGGAAGACTCAGAGAAGACAGAGGAAGCTGCTGTGGTTGAATCTAGCGCGAAGGCAGCTAAGGAGGAGCAGAGTGGCTCAAATTAATTACTTAAAGAGAAGCTGGATGCGGTTCCTGTCCTTCTGATACTCTTCCGCTAAGCATGTTCCTCTAGTCTGAGCCTGTACCATTAGTTTACTAGGACAGAGCGAACCACTTTAAAGCGAGAACTTCCCAAGATTTGTTGCATATTTGATTAGTTCAACCTACATTATTCTGCAACATAGCCAATGGAGACGAACAATCTTAACCAATACAGATATAGCTCGATTCTGGCTTAATAACTTCATCTTCCTTATGAGGGAGTGGAGGTCATAAGTGGACTCCTGCATAAAGTATTCACATTCACTACAAATACCTATAACGTCTAATCGTAAGAACTGCTAGCATCACTTCAATAATAGCATAATAATT
>JAJMKG010000004.1:359553-578211 GCA_030563865.1 Dujonia oleophila | reverse complement strand
TGATGGGTGCCTTTGGGGCCCAAGCTCCACGATAACAAGGAATTCGGCCAACCGTATTGGGTTTGTAAGCTAATTGATCATTCTTAAGGCCCTGCTGAAACTTTCCACATAGTCAACAAAAGCTCCTTCCAACTTGGAACAACGCTGGCCCTCCCTCCATCCAGCCTTTAACCAACCGTCTCACTCCATTTTACCACTGAAGCAAAATCCAGTCACGTGATCGCATCTGGAAATTTTCTCTTCGTTTTTTTTCATTTTGGCAACATGAAGAGGCACTCGTAGTGAACTTGCCCAACTCAAGCACCCCAATACTCCTATATACGCATAGATCTATCATGTCTGCTGTTCTTTTCGATGACATGTTTAATGTCGAATCCGTGGATCACGGGAAATATAACAAAGTTGCCCGTATAAAGGGTCAATCATCTACTTCCAGTGACGTCAAGATTGCACTTGATATAAACAGTGAATTGTTTCCAGTCAAGGAAAATGACTCGTTAACAATCACCTTAGCATCTTCCTTAGGTAATGAAGCATCTATGACCACGTCAAACGGTTCATGGAGACCACCAAGAGCTGGAGAGGAAAGATCCTTGGCCGATGACTACGATTACGTTATGTACGGAACCGTATACAAGTTCGAAGAGAACTCTGGAACTGACAATATGTCGGTATACATTTCATTTGGTGGTTTATTAATGTGTTTGGAAGGTGGATACAGATCCTTGTCGAACTTGAAGCAAGAAAATGCGTACATTTTGATCCGTCATTACAACGAATAGGCTTTGAGGTGGGCACGAAGTTACGCTCTGGGGTTAGTCTGTATGGAGTTTCTGTATGGAGTTTCTATATGGAGTCGTTCTCTATGGAGTCTTTCTAAAGCAGGGTTGCTCTCTATTTGGAGCCATTACCTATGGAGTTACTCTCTGCGTGTGGAGTTACTCCCTTCGTATAGAGTTACTCTCTGCGTATAGAGTCTCTGTATGTGAATTGTTCTAACATGGAGCTACTCTCTAAATATGGAATTGCTCTCTATACGGAGTTACTCTCTATATGGAGTCATTCTCTATATGGACCTCCCCCAACATGGAGTGTTGTACAGTATAAATGTAAGAAGAAGGTTTCAGATTGAAAAAATAAAAAAGTAATAAATAAAACCAAATAGTAATACAGCTTTAGATTAACTATAAGTGTAAGTAAGAGATAAGTCGAATGCTAGGCAAGTAGACTGGTTCAAGGGGGCCATACGGTGTCGCCAGTGTAGCAGCAGTTGATGGGGGTTTGTTTGGTTATATGCAGGACGCGAGCTTATCCAAAACTCGGGCCCTCGAGAAAGATCTTGACTTACAGTACCTACCCCATTCTACTCCAATTGTCCTCAGTGTTCAGCGTATTTCATCATGGATGACACTGAGAAGCGTAAGTCTACATATTGAGCATACACACTTTCCCATTTTGTAGGATTTTTTTTTGGTACTAACGACTCTAGCTGATCCAGTTCTCATGCAGGTGCCCCTCATAAGGAACCCATCATACCAGCCGCCAAAGGCAATCACATTGAATTTAAATTATGGCAAATTACTACCCACCTTGGCGAAATCAGTAGTACCACCCAAGGTCAATCTCACGCAGGAAGAATTGAAAAAGTGGGAAAAAGAAGTAGAATCAGTAAAGCAAAGGCACGAACAGGAAGAGAGTGCTAACTCGGTAAAGTATCAAGAGTGGGTAAAGAAGAAACAGACTCAAATAGCGCCTGGGTTTGACTCTATGGGCGGAATAATGATGCCACATCGTGTTGAAAAGCAAGAAAAAAGTGCGAAACCCGCAGAACCAGTAAACGAGCTAGACGTCCTCTTTGGAAAAACTAGTTTATCCAAGGACGACGACCGATAGAGCATCAAATTCGAAGCAGAGTTAAGCGGGAGGGTGTGCAAGAGTAGCTGGTTCTACTTTTCGGTGGATCTGGCGTAAAAATGCGGGAAAATCGCAAACAACCATTTCAATAGACGAATAACTTCTCTTCTGTATAGATATTAATAGAGGTAGCATGCAACCATTCCATTTTATGAAATCCTGATTTACGGGGTGCATTGCCTGATGAAGTACCTGGCAGCTGGTGTACGTGAAAATTCTTCCTACTCTTAGTATTTCAGTCTTTTTTTTTGGCCCTATTCCCTTCCATTATTTTTCGCCTACCGCGCGTAGTTATACTTAGCTCGATAGTGGGCCGCAACCGCACCTCCACTTCATTCGCTGCGCCTTGTGTGCTCCAAGAGTGGTCCTCCTTCCCCTGGACCTGTCAGAAGGTGTTCCTGCATATCTCCTTCACTGTAAACATTAAAAAATATCGAAGAAGGTAGTGGTTGCTAGAGCTGATAAAGGCACCTCATATTTGCAAGAAAAAGATGGGTAATTTGCTTGAAAAGTTCAGGCATATGACTAAGGTGCGACACAAAAGAACAGTGGTAGCCTTAGTGGTCGCATTTTCGATTTTTTTGGTACTTAATTCGCTTAGATCAGGCACATCCACGTATTTGCATCAAAAGAACGACGTGAGCAAAGATATCCAATCAGAGAGAACAAACGTACAAAATCCAGGCTATCGCAAAATTGGACTGCCAGAGGCAACTACCAGTGAAAAATGTGCCCTTTATTTCAACAACTTGGTCCAAAGTAACACACCAGGTATAAACCTTCAACAAGTGCAAGCCATTAGCATTAATCCCCTTGTATACAGGAAAGACAAGTGGTTCAAGAAGTACCGGCGGGACTTGAAGATGAAACTTAAGAGACAGAAGCTTCAATATACCCCTAGCCACGAGCTAGAAGGTGAGAGAATATACAAGGAAGAGAGTCAGAAGGTCATAGACCATGAAAAGCAACTTGTGCTTGATTTCAACCTGATGAGAGTGTATGGTGGGTGTTTGGCTGCAAATTCTGTCGAACAGGTTAAAAATATCCAAAAGTTGGAGATGGAATTATTCCCGTGGCTTTCGGGAAAGTGTCCCAAATTTGAGAATATGAAGGGGGAAGTACTTGAAAATGGAAGAACTCCTTCTAACGTAGATCTGACTTCGTTTACTGGAGATAGCAGTCGGAGTTTCATTCAATATTGGAAGAAAACCAGTAAGGGGAAGGGAATTGTGATTCCCATAACAAGGCATGGCGATAAAACTCAAGTAAACCACATAAAAAGACTTCTTAAAACGTTTCGTGCGTTGAATAATTCCCTTCCAGTACAAATTTTGCATATCAACGAAGATGTAGAGACTAAAGAAAGTATATCACAAGTGGCTATGGAATACAAACAAGACGTATGGTTTGTTGACATGCTGCCTGTTATGACAGAATTGCTATTGGAAAGCAAAGATGCTGTAGCCACTTCCCCAAACTTTGCCTTGGGCCTTTCGACCATTTTTCATTCATTCCAAGAGGCTGTGGTGTTGTCATACCAGGCAATCCCATTGATAGAAGACTTCGCAAAAGTCTTGCTTGAATCAGAAAGCTATTCGCTGCATGGTGTGACATTCTTTAAAAAGCCTTCTCATTTTATGGATAAGAAAACCAAGTTCCCCAATGGGTTCTTTGAAGTAACCAACTTCATCAAATCGCAATTGATGCCAAGTGGGCACGATTCACAAGTATTTGGGTTGTTTCAGAGGTCAGAGGAAACCTCTTCAACTGGGAGAGTACTTGAAGATAATTTCCAGCATTTCATCGATCCAAATATGATGGTTTTGAACAAGGAAAAGGTTTTAAGTGGTCTACTCATTGGCTGCAATTTGCAGTTTTACAAACTATTCAACGTCAGGTTCGACGAAGAATGGCCAATAACCCAACCTGAATTTTTGTGGTTGGGCCAAGAAATTGCAGGGACAAACGTCAAGGTCAACTTCAATGCATTCCATGGTACTGGGTTAGGGGTCTTGACTCCACCTGAAAAGAAACCATCTAAAGTTGTTACTACTTCAGATGAACTCTGTTCTTCGTCGTGGGGTCAAGTAGACGAGAGAGATGCATTCACGCTATTATATATAACAAGTCACCAAGCAGAGAATTGGAGAACTTCTAAAAAGTTTCAATTGGATCTACAGGAAAAATTTGGTATTCCTAAAACTAGAGAAATTGAAAACAATATGGACGGTAGTGGAAACGGAAATACAAATGAAAAGCTTACGATTACAGAGACGGACTATGAAGTATTCACGAATACTTTTCAAGCAAATGCATTGACTGTTAACGATGTTATGATTCCTCCTACAGTAGACAACAATGCGGGAGAAAAGGACTCAGTTGAACCGAATTTCGGTTGGTTGCAGCAACGAGATTTTGGTGGGGCTCAACACATGTACTGGTGCTGTTATAATGTAGTGGGGAAAGCTGGGCTCGGTAAAGAAGGGATGATAATAAAATATGGTGATTTGGATAAGGAGAGGATCAATCGCATTACGAGTGTATGGATGGAGGATATATAGAACGGTACCTTTAAAATATACAGACACAAGTTGCAAAAGGCGAGTTGTAGATCTTTGCAGAGAACTAAGAGTACGAAAAAAAATTGACGTCACAGACAGGATTCGAACCTGCGCAGGCAGAACCCAACGCCTAACAGCTGCTAAATTAGCAGGGCGTCGCCTTAACCACTCGGCCACTGTAACCAATTATCTGCAGAAAGGTCTAATCTCGAAGGCTATACTGTGCAGAGGTGTGACTCTTTTAATTATGCTTTTTATTCAATGGCAAGGGCCAAGTTGGTTACTTCTGTTGCAAGAACTGAAAAAGTTCACTAAAATGGGCTTTTTTTCTCCCCTTCTCAAAGTCATAAACTTTAATATTACCGAAATTCAAGTAATTATCCGGTCAGCACTCCGGCAGGACCCCAGAAATCCAACCTAACCGAATGCGGCTTTCACCATACCTACATGCATATTGCTGGTGACTCTCACGCATGTTCCTGAGAGGGTGGGGCCACTGTAAAGCGGGCGATTGAGATAAGGAGAGCGATAAAGCGGATGATCGAGAGGGTGAGAGCATGAGTATGAAGTGCGAGCGGCCTAGAATCAATGAATGACCTCCGAAACCACAATTTTTCCAGTCCAAAACCAATTAATCGTACGGAACCATCACCTTATAGTAGCGCTGGATTATGCAAGAGAAAAGTATTCCCACCAAAAATATCATTCGATACATTCGGTGGATATATCTCAGAACAAAATAATTTTCGGGTTTAAGTTTCTTGTCTTCGGCAGCTGGTCATTAAGCGCCTTTGCCCAGGCACTTGTAGCCATAGAACCCCAAGAATGTGTAATATCTGTGTGTCTCCTTCTTTCTCAGCCAACGATGTGGGAAATTTGGATCACTCCTAAGACGTACGGAAGAAAAAAAAAACCGAAAAAAAAAAAAAAAAAAAAAAAAAAAAAAAAAAAAAAAAAAAAAAAAAAAAAAAAAAGAAAAGAAAAGAAAAAAAAACTCTAAAATAGATGCTGCTAGTGAAAATGAGGGTATGCAACATCTATACCCTGGCGAACCACGTTGCATAGCCAACCCCCGTGTTCTACGAGAAATAGACGGCTTGCGAAAGAGCACTCGGGAACAGTGCATTTTGATAACTATTGTTGCGCATACTGTATGAATTATACTTTTGACTGACTTCGAGTTTATTTTTTCCGGTTTTTTTTTTTTCATTTCGTTTCGAAGAGGTTGCTTTTCTCCCTTGGCTCGTCACTACTCAACAGGATCTCAAACTATAGGCTTTCGCTAGCCTTACTTGGTTCTCTATTGCTTTATGTATTTTTATTGTTTTTTTTTCCGGTTTTATTTTCTTTCCCCCACCACCTACTCTATCATTTAGCCATCTTGGCTTCTCTTGTAGTGTCAACATTCTGCTTTACCCCACCTGATCCCCTACACTTTCGACGCCTAATATTTTCCGTCCCCCATAATTTTTGGCTTTTCCCCCTCATTCTTGAAGTTCTGCCAAAAGTTTCTGATCACCACTCCGAAAATTTATTTAATAGCTAATGTGCATAATCCTGCAGATGGTTTCCCCTACACGACCAACCAAATAAATTTGAAGCAACCCACTCACAGCTCGATCATCTCCTCTTTTGATTCTGATTTCGACACTCAATCCCTTCTTCTTGAGTTAATTGTTGATAAAACAATCGGAGAAAGCGATTTTTTGTTAGAACTTATTATCCTTAACTTGTTATTAACAAATTCTATAAGCAATGTCTTCTGTCGGAAAAAAGCACACCAAGACCCAGTCAACTTATGTACGTATTCTTCGTTTTGTCGTTTTTTTAAGTTTGTTAGCAGGGAGAGAGAGGAAACCACAAACAAAGTTGTGCTTGAATTATCAAAAGGAAAGAAAGACAGAAATAGTGATTGCGTGTGAGTGCAAGAGAGATTCAATCCTCGGGGACACACTAGCTCAAGTCAGCTTATCTGATAGCCCAGCATTCCTTGGATGGTCCACCACTGTGTCAATCTGGTGAGTGAATTTCCATTTGCGTGAATCGTGGGCCAACTTTTTTTTTTTTTTTTATTTTTATTTTTATTTTTCGGTTGGTTTCGCTTTTATTTTTTGCAGTTTTGCAACATCTATTGTGTTAAATGCCTCTAAATCGATTGCAGCACTCGGAAGGGGCTACAATGATGCCCTTGGCATGACCACTTTGGGTCGTTTTACTGAATTGAAAGTCTTAAGCTGTGGAACTCCGATCCCCTTGCAGCAAACAATAACTACCTCTTTGTTTCATACTAACAACTCGTTATAGGCATTTGACAACACTGCAACCAATGTGGCAGCTTCGCAAATGCGTAACGCTTTGAATAGTCTCGCTGACACAGTTGAAGACCAGGAAAAGCAAACCAAATTCGAGAATGAGATGGATTCGTTCTTTGCACTTTTCAGAAGATATCTCACAGACAAGGCTTCTGGCTCAACTTTAGATTGGGACAAGATCAAGTCTCCAAGTCCAAGTGAAGTTGTTCAGTACCAATCGTTAAAGTCAGATGAATCTACCAATTTGAGTAAATTGGCTGTTTTGAAGTTGAACGGTGGTTTAGGTACCTCTATGGGTTGTGTTGGACCAAAATCGGTTATCGAAGTTAGAGATGGTAACACCTTTTTGGACTTATCTGTCAGACAGATTGAGCACTTGAACAGAAAGTATGATGCAGACGTTCCTTTGTTGTTGATGAACTCCTTCAACACTGATAACGACACCGCTAAGATTATCAAGAAGTACCAGGGTCACAGAATTAGAGTCAGAACCTTCAACCAATCTAGATTCCCAAGAATTTACAAGGATTCCTTATTACCTGTACCAGAAACATTTGATGATGAATTAGAAAAATGGTACCCACCAGGTCACGGTGATTTGTTTGAAGCTTTAGTGTCTTCAGGTGAATTAGACAACTTGTTGAGTCAAGGTAGAGAAATTTTGTTCGTTTCTAACGGTGATAACTTGGGTGCTACCGTGGATACCAAGATCTTGGATCACATGATTGAAACCAACAGTGAATATCTTATGGAATTGACTAACAAGACTAGAGCAGATGTCAAGGGTGGTACGTTGATCAACTATGATGGTCAAGTCAGATTATTAGAAATTGCACAGGTTCCAAAGGAGCACGTGGAAGACTTCAAGTCTATTAAGAAGTTCAAGTACTTTAACACCAATAACTTGTGGATAAACTTAAAGGCTATCAAGAAGTTAGTAGAAGGCAATGAAATTCAAGCCGAAATCATTCCAAACCAAAAGACTATCGTCACTGGTAAGCAGGAAATCAATGTTTTGCAATTAGAAACCGCAGTTGGTGCAGCAATCAGACATTTCAATGGTGCTCACGGGGTTGTGGTTCCTAGATCTAGATTCTTGCCAGTCAAGACTTGTTCAGACTTGTTATTGGTCAAATCCGATTTGTTCTACTTGGAACATGGTGCATTGAAGTTGGATCCAACCAGAGAAGGCTTTGCCAACCCATTGATCAAGTTGGGATCCCACTTTAAGAAGGTGACTGGATTCCAAGCAAGAATTGCACATATGCCAAAGATTTTAGAGTTAGATCATTTAACTATTACAGGAAATGTTACTTTGGGTAGAAACGTAACTTTGAAGGGAACCGTTATTGTTGTTTGTAACGATGGAGAAAAGATTGATATTCCTAATGGATCTATCTTAGAAAATGTGGTTGTAACTGGTAACTTGACAATCTTAGAGCATTGATTGAAAAGAAAAGTTGGCGTTACTTCGAGGTTGAGAATCTTTTAGATATAAGAAAACGTACCTCTACCTATTCGTATGTATTTGAGCAAAAATAATTTGTACGTATGTTAGTATAAAAGCTTGTCTTAAGGTATATAAATGTAGTGGTGGTGGTGGTGGTTGCGGCGGTAGTAGCACTGATGGACACCAATAATATCGTACTGTGAATGTTGCACGAATTCTAATGTTAGCCACCTGACGATTTCTTCCAAACAGTGCTTCGTTCCTCATGGCCCAATGGTCAAGGCGTCTGGCTACGATTACGTAACCACTTCCGGTTGGAACCAGAAGATTCCAGGTTCGACTCCTGGTGGGGAAGCTTTTTTTTTCCATTTCAATTCAGTGCAATTCAGTAACACACGCCAGGCCTGACACCAGGAATTCCAGGCTTCTCAACTTAAGCACTCTAGCAGGCTAACAGCAGATGTATGAGCCTTGCTTCGTATTCCTATTTTCTAATCAATGACCTATCTAGAGTCGTGGTGTAAGGATGTATGACAAATGATTCTTTTTTTTTTTTTTTCGGTTTGAATTTTTCACGCATGGGCCGATCCAGATCGGACCAGAAGCTCGTTTACTCTTAGAGCTCTATCTTCTTTCTTACATCCCTTTTTTTCCTGTAAAAGTATCCCAAATCGCCATGTTGACTCCTCCCATCAACATCAACAAGTGGGTTGAAGAAAATAAACATTTGCTCCAGCCCCCTGTCAATAATTTCTGCCTTCACAGGGGCGGGTTTACAGTAATGATAGTAGGAGGCCCAAACGAGAGGACCGACTACCATGTCAACCAGACACCAGAGTACTTCCACCAATTGAAGGGTAAAATGTGCCTCAAGGTAGTTGACGAAGGTGAATTTAAAGACGTAATAATCGAAGAAGGAGATTCGTTTCTTTTACCCGGAAATGTGCCCCACAATCCGGTCAGATTTGCCGACACTATAGGAGTAGTCGTAGAGCAAGACAGACCCGAAGGCATCAACGACAAGATCAGATGGTACTGTCTGGGTTGTAAGGAAATTGTCTACGAAAAGGAGTTCTACTGTACCAATTTGGGCACTCAGATCAAGGAAGCCATCTTAGAGTTCGATGGAGACGATGAGGCCAGGACGTGCTCTGCCTGTGGGACATACAACCACTCCAAGCCGCAATAGATGACGTTTTTTTTTTTTCTAATTATTAACACTATGAGCCAAAAGTTATGAACAGTTTGAGATCTGCTACGATTAGCAGATAAAAAATAATATATAATTATTACAATTATAAATTGAGTAGTAGGGGGAGGTGCTAGGGATGAGTAGGACCCTAGAGGGGTGGAGATCTACTGTATGGAACGAAATGAAATGAAATAGCACTTGTACTTTATTCTTCGGTTCTTTTTCCAGTTCTCCGTTTACACTTGTAGGAGGCTCGCACTCCCGCACACGCTTACTCGAGCTTGGCGGACAGCTTCCTATAGAGCTCTTCTCCCTTGTCGAAAATATAATCAATGGCCACTTCACAGGGCTCGTCGAAGACATATGGAAGCAATGGCACGATACCAAGCCCAATTGCTACAGGACCGTAGGTCTTCAATGCTGCGATTGAAGAGTTCTTGAACAAAAGCGACGAGTATCTAACTGCAGAATGGATGGTGAACGCGGGGAGACCCATGGAAGCGATACTTTGGAAGACCCCTCTCTTCAACCCCACAAGTCTCCAGTCTGAGTCCACCAAGTTGTCGCCCGTCACGTCCGCGTGGATCTTGGCTGCCACAGGGTTGGGTGGTGGGTAAGGATAGTTCCAAGGCTTTAATCCTGGCGTGTATCTTCCTTCGCTCTTCATCTTAGAAGTCCATGCTGCATACAGGACATCTCCCAAGATGTACGCCCAGGAGATACCGTAACCGAAGGACACCAAGTAAGGGTGAGCCACAGGACGGAAGGATTCTCCAATATCGGAAGTGTAGGCCACATAACGGTGCGAAGCTAATAAAATCGTTCTGAATCTGTTGGCGTAGGCGGCGTATCTCAAGCTGGACTCATCAATCTCTTGAGAATCATCGTTGAGAGCGGCAGTGACTTGCTCGAGCTTCTCAGGAATGTCGGAGCTGCTCATCTTAATGTTTTTTTGAAATAGTTTAGAATATCTTAAGAATGGATTGGACGTATGGTCTATAAATATATATACCCAGCGGAACAGTAGTTGCTGTGTAGGATGGATTTCCTTTGCAAGCTTCCTCTTTGGCCCATATCTCTGAACAATAAACTGGCTTGCGCATGCAGGATTTTGCCCTTATTTTGTCTTGCTCGGATTTAAACCGTGTGCCAAGGGGGCGTGCTAGGAAGGCGGCGTGCTAGGAGGGCAACGGCAAGCTGTTTTCGATGCTCGGGTGCGTGCTCGCATATCTGGTAGACGTGAGATCCTTTGCCTGAGGTGCTTATACCTTGTAGCTGCAAATGGTCATGGCTTTGGTTTGGTTGTAAATGTGTAAAGAGACTGCAACACATTTTGCTGCAAGAAAAAATAATGTGGTGCACGAGAACTGCAAAATAGAACAAAAAATGACGATTCCGAAAAATGAAGAGGCCAAAAACAAGAAATGTTTTTCTGATGTTTTTCTATTATTACTCTTTCATGGTACTGGTTACATCCTCTTGTCCTTTTTTTTTTTCTTCCTCCTTGTATATCCGAGTTCCTGGCAGGAGATAGTAGAACCATATGGTCGACTCTGAATAGCTCCGGAGATACCTCTCGGTCAAAGCAGTTCATCCAGCTCTTCTAGGTGCAGGTCCGCCGAGTATTCTGTGCAGTATCGCCACAAGCAACAACCTGTAGGAAATTTACAGCACCAGTTTGTAACGCCAGTGAAACAAGCTGCCTATCGATAAAGCGCTCAGAACACTCCTTATTGAAAGCAAAATGGGGTTTTTCGTCACTATAAGGTTCACGAATCCCGGGGATTTAAGGAACCAGATAAAAGATTTGGATATAATAGCTTCCGATGAGATCAACCCGGCGTCTTTCAACACCAACTGGGTCAAATCTACAATACGGAACCGAGTACCAGATTGCTCCAACAGAAGACTTCGCTTAATTCACGGTGGTAAGGTGCTTAATGAAAATACCAATCTTAATAGTGAATTGATAATACCATTTGTGAGACAACAACACCTCCAACAGCAGTACCAGCTGCCTGAAGACGAAGCAAGTGGTGCCCCAACCAGGCTCTTCATTCACTGTTTAGTTGGGGACATCCTCACAGCCAGCCAATTGGCAGAAGAAAATCGATCGGATGCTTCTATTCAAGAAAGAACGACGACGCCAGAGGCTGTTGGTTTCGATAGGCTCCTCTTGCAGGGTTTTACGCAAGACGATATAAGAGACTTAAGGAGACAATTTCAAAGTATATATAGCAATGAACAAGCCCAGTCGAATACTGGGTCTTCCGGAGGAGATATTCAAGATGTGGAGGAGGAAGAGAGACGACAGGCTCATCTTAGGCAGTTGGAAGAAAGATGGATCGAGTCTACCGTGACTCCATCTTCTTTGGGAACGGGTTCTGGAGGTCCAGTCGGCGGCGGGCCATCTCTTAGACCTCTAAACTCTAGAGCCACTGACAACCAATCTATATCCGCAGCTGGAGGATCTGCAGGTGAAGGGGGAGGAGCCCCTGGGGGAGCTGAAGCTACAGCTGTGGAGCTTGAAGAGAATAGTGGGAATGAGGACTTGTTGTTTGGGTTATTGGTAGGAGTTTTCCTTGGGGTGCTCAGCTTGATCTTTTTAGCAGTGGATGATACAGTGTTCAATAAGAGACAAAAAATGTCGATCATTGCAGGGCTATTCATCAACTGCTCTTTCGCTATTGTCAGAGGCCAGTGGGTTTAAGTGAAGTAATGTGTAGACAGGCTTTACATATTTCAGGAATATATAAGAACAGGTAATAGAATCGAAGAGAGTAGTAGAACGGTAGCGTGGTAGCATCGTAGAGTAGTAGAAAGCTAGCATTGTAGAAAGATGAAGTAATCAAGAAGAAAAAATTTACAAATCATGTTTGGCTTACCAGCCCTTGCTAATTCCAAATTATAGTATCCATACAGATACTAAAACGCTACAAACTAACAAAAGGGCGTTAAGATAGCCTAGTGTCCTCCAAAAGAAGGATATCGTTCTCGCCAGGAACTTGACGCTCGCCAATTCGTAGGGATTACGAAAATAGACAAGCAACACGGTAATAGTTCTGGCTGCCGCACGAAGAAAAAGAGTGTAAAATTATTTGCAAAATGGTGTAAAGAATTTTTCAATATATACTGCCGCGATGGTGTTACCCGGCTTTTGCAGAATTTTTAAGGTCTTGCAGCTGTCACCTACTTGGAAAGTGTTACTGGCGTTAGAAGGAGAAGTAAGAAAAGAAAGAGGAGAGGGGTAGGAGTGGAGAAGAGGATGAGAGGATGTGAGAGAAACTTCAAAGCTGTAATACACGAATTATAACACTATCTCTGCTCTATGGTGGTGCAATGCTCTTGCTACAGTTTGGAGTCTGGAGTCTGGAGTTATGTGCAGGAATCACAAACCGTATTCTCCAAATATCAAGAGTGCATAGCATAACAAAAACTGCCTCTAGTAGACTATTTCCATCGAAGAGGATGTTTGTACCATATATAGGCACAGTTCGGAAAGCAGCAGTTCCCTTCGTTCTAAACTCCATGGATTCCCCTCTTTTCTCATCGGCCTCACCTGAGTGCTATTATTTAGTGGTGCTCTGTTACACAGTAAATATCACGTGAGATGGAAAAAGAGTACTGGTGCATATGCAACATCTCTAGTGCATGCGTCACCAAGAGAGTCAGAGATGGGGAAGATATTTAAAACAGCGCCAGGCACATCGGGCCGTTGGAGAGATGGAATTTACTGGCTCATTCCGCTTCGTAGGTCCCGTTAAAGTGGTGTTTTCAGAACTAAAAAACCACCAGTGTCTTTCAAGCATAGCAATTTGGTTTCCCTTCTTCCTTTCTCCTCGCTTTCTTATCGGGCTGTCAGTCATATGCACATGAACGCTCGAGCTCTCGCCTGAAAAAAAAAAAAAAAAACTGGCCCTATTATACCACTTAGCAAAAATGAGCCTAACTAGTAACGGAAAAAAGGACCTCCGCTACCATACAGTTCTGTTCGCCGTAGCGAAAATCTTTCCAGTCCCCACCCCACCTTTCAATTGACCCGCATTTTAGGTTGTAAGCATTAACCAACTCCTATCTCTATCTCCTGACTATCCATATTTTTTTTACTTTTCTTTTTTTTTTTTTTTTTTTTTTTTTTTTCCCCTTTTTTTTATCCCGCTAGCGCTCGTCCAACAATTGTGATCCACCAATAATTGACTGGAGTAGTAAGAGCGCAAGAGCACGATAACGGCAGCAGTATTATTTATTTCTTCTTCTTTTTTTTTTAGATCAATTGAGGCAGTACTTCTTTCCCTTTGCAGTTTTATATATATTCCGTACTACCAATGTCAGACCCAAAACCCCTCCCATTCGTGTACCAGTTTGCAGCAGGCGCTATCGCTGGAGTCAGTGAAATCTTGGTCATGTACCCATTGGATGTGGTCAAGACCAGACAACAACTTGACAACTCCAATGCCTACAACGGGACTATAAACTGTATAAAGAAAATCGTCAAGGAAGAAGGATTTTCCAGATTATACAAGGGGATCTCTGCTCCTATCTTGATGGAAGCCCCAAAGAGAGCCACCAAATTCGCAGCAAACGATGAATGGGGAAAGATTTACAAAAAGGCATTCGGAGTTACCACCATGACCCAGGGCTTATCTATCTTAACAGGGGCCACCGCCGGTGCCACTGAATCCTTCGTGGTTGTTCCATTCGAATTGATTAAGATCAAGTTGCAAGACAAGACCTCCAAGTTCAACGGGATGGGTGAAGTAGCAAAGCACATTGTAAAACAAAATGGTATCCTTGGTTTATACAAGGGTTTAGAATCAACCTTGTGGAGACATGTTCTGTGGAACGCCGGTTACTTTGGGTGTATTTTCCAAGTTAAAAGCTTGATGCCTAAGCCAAAGACTTCTACTGAAAAGACGTTATCTGATTTGACTTCTGGTGCCATTGGTGGAACCTTTGGTACTATGTTGAACACCCCATTCGACGTTGTTAAGTCCAGAATCCAGGCTGGTTCTATTAGATACATCTGGACCTTGCCATCTTTGGCTACTGTAGCCAAGGAAGAAGGTATTGGTGCCTTATACAAGGGTTTCATTCCAAAGGTGTTGAGATTGGGTCCAGGTGGAGGTATCTTGTTGGTTGTTTTCACCTCATGTATGGACTTCTTCAGAGGCTACCACGAGGGTAAGTAGGTTGGATCATGTTTTTTGCCATTCTTATAATTCTATCAACTTTTATAATTCTACATAACTATATATACTAATATATATATCTATACATTTTATATCCTCCAGCTTTCAATCCATTTTTTTTTTTTTAAATCCTAGGCCCTAGTCCTTTCATTCTTTTTAAACTTCCCAGTCATTAGTCCTTTTTGTCTCTGACTTATCCTCTTACACGCTGTTCAATGTAGAATCAATGATCTTGAACATGTCCACGGTGCTTCCAATGCTAGCCGTTAAGCCTTGATCAGCATCCTTGAAGCATCCAGGCAACTGGAAGACAATTTTCTTCTCTGCTATGTGCTCTTTGCACTTGAACCCGCTCAATAACCGTATAAACTCTGGGGATTCGTAATCCAATTCGAGAATGTTGAAAACAGTCTCCAGCTTCAGACCAGGAGAGCTGTTGAACTCGTCATCCAAGTACCGCAAGCATTGCGACAAGTAGGGCAAATTAGTTAGCTTCAATCCGACGGTTTGAATGAGATCGTGTATAGTATCCCTATGGAGAAGAATGTTATAGATTAGATCATAAGTTATGGGTTTTGTTGCTTCATAAACTGTCTGTACCGTTTCATACTTGAAGAGCATCAAATCCACGATAACCAACACTTCTTCAACAAGAGGGGCAGCTTCCAGCGACAAATTTTGCTTTTTGATGAACAAGAGCACATTGAAGATGGTCTTGTAAAAGTCTATCCATTGATACGATGATAATCCGTCCACAGATTCAGAAGTTATATCTTTCAATAGTTGATACAAAACACAGTTACACATCTGGTAAGTCGCAATATCCAACTTCTTAGTCATGTTGAACCTCATAAACACTTGAATCAGATCGATAATGTACAAGGCACTTGACTTAAAGCCCTTGTAACCCGGATAAGGTTTACTAATTGGAATGAGGGGCTCCTTCTGATGACACAACTTCCATTTGCATTCATTTATGGGATATTCCACGGTTCTCTTCTGTAGCGATACATACTCTGTGTACTCAGTCTCACCTGCATCCTTCGACAACAAGACGTTATTGGACGTCAACTTGATGAAGATGTGAAGGAACGCTTTCGAAGTAGCTCTCATTACAGACGAATTATGGTGGTAGTAGAAGGCATATGACGATAAGCAGAGTAAGATATTAAGAAGCTCAATGTGGGAGCTCGATGCATTATGTAGATCCAGTGGTGGAGGTGTGGTTAAGGCGTATAAGAAGGATGAGTTTTTGGTATGAGCATTTAGGAACACTAGTATGGGCAATAGCGTCGATGACACCAAGGTGGGTTCAAGTTGAGGTCTACCTTTTGTAAGAGCCGGCGCATTGGCTGCATTTTGCTTCATTTTCTTGTACCTTGTGGCGTAGACGTCTTCTAGTTCTTTTAATATGACTTCATCCTTGTCCATTCTTAGAAACTCGGTAGGGTTGTTTGAAACACTGGTGATTTCCGAGCTGGTGTTGTAGTTAAGGTACTCCGAAGCGCTCAAAAGGTTCCCCGTAAACCAGCTAATAAACGAGCTATTGGTAAGAGATGCTTCAAGCAAGTCCGGTTTGAACTCATACCAGTATTTGAAGTCCATACTAAGCAAACTGTTAATCTTATAAGTTATTTGGTTTTGGAAATCTACGTAGTCAAAGATCTTCAAATCATCGAAATAACTGGAATTGGAACCAGGTGTGGAATGGAATGAATGGTGGTGGTTTTGGAAATTGGTAATGTCAGAAGAGTCAATCTTCCTAGATGCTGCGCTGGATGACGTCGTACTAGACAGAATGGCTTCTAGAAGTGAAAAGATACCGATAATGCTGTATATTTGCGTTCGAGAAACCCAGTTTAGATTGAAAGACAGCTTCGGATTCGATGAGGCTATCAAAAGCTTATCCAATTCTGGAGCAAAGTCAACCGTCTTGCTGAAGCTGAGGATGAGCTGGCTGTTTTTATTGATCTGGTGGTGGCTATATTGCTTAAGCAAGGTCTTGACCATGGAATAGAGCAAGGAAACAGATCCCAATATAGCAGAGTAGTTTGTGTCGTTATCTAACTTGAACTGGTACTGCAAGAACCACTGAAGGCACGACAACAAGTTGGCCAAGCTCAACAGCGTGAGCGTATGGTTTCCCTGCCCAGCGACACTGCCATTACTAGACACTTCGAATAAGTGTGTTAGAAGATCTGCCGATGTAGACGATATGCCCAAGCTGTCCTTGGCCCTCCTCAACACTATGCTGGACCTGGTGACATTGTCGAACCAGAGCTCTAAGATTCGTAAGATATTGGCCACGAGCTGGGCCCTTAACTCAGCGTCGATACCAGCAAAATGAGGCCGAACAGATGGTGCTGCAACAGACACATTGGAGGATACTTCGCTGTTTCGTCTGGAGCCGACCGCAGAGCCCGATCTCGGGCCAGCAGAGTGCTTACCCAGTGCCGTGATATCCTCTTCCTCCTCCAAGTACCCCAACGACGAGGCCACCTTCCCTGTCATTGAAGTAATGTCATTGCTTTCGTCTTGGTCCCCGTTCTCGCTGCCACCTAACAGACTTATAGAGAGTTTCCTCAAGGAAGAGGAGGGGTCCGCCCCATCCGCACCTTGTTCGCCCATTTCTGAGTACTGCATGGCATCGACTAGGAACTCAAGGCCGTAGTTGTACATTTCTTGTAATATTGACACGTTTGTGGCGAGCAATTGCGACGATGTTGCAATTGATTCTGTATTGACAGACAATACCAGTATGAGGGCCAGCTCATGCACGCGGGTCGTGTAGAACGACTTGTAGTACTCCAAATCCTTCGCATGGAGCGAGTCAAATAACTTGGAGTAGATGTTCACCGTGTTATTTAAGCTCATTGGGACCAAAATCTGCTCGAAACTACCTGTATCTGCCGATGCTCCAAGGAAGACCCTACGGTGTAAGAGACCACCGTGAACTTTTCAGTGTTCCTGCGTAGAGCATCCGTGTTTGTATACGGTTTATATGCAGGCGCTCGCTTAAATTAGTGGACCGTAGAAGGCACTGAGTGTGCCCTACTACTTTGTTTATGGATGGAGAAGTGGTAGCTGTCGCTCAATTGACTTCACACTTTACATCTCCAGGAGCAGAGTCTTGCTTTTACTACCATTTCTACACCTATGCTTGAGCAGGAGTACGAGTTGGTGGATCAGCTGCAGAACCGCGAGAGGTTGGAGCAGCAGTATGCCACACCCACATATTCTCAGTCCAATTCCCACGAAAGCATATCCACCAGGTCTTCGACAGACTCGACATCATCTGAAGTGTTTGATAATATCGAATCTGCAACCAATCAGAGAGGCAGCACCGAGGATAATTTCCACCAAGATGATTTCTTCCAGCTTGCATGGGTAAACTACGGTCAGAGTAAGAAGAGCCGGTTCTTCAGAATTTTCAGCTCCAAGTTCGGCTGCTACATCCTCTTTGGAGTCACCATTACACTTTGGATCATTGCATTGTTCATATATTCTAAAGAGAACCACTCAAGAATATTGCTGGCCATCAGGCCCGACGGATCTAGTGCCAAAGTAGTGCACACCAAGGATCAGAATATAACTCTAAGCGAGTACAACCCACAGTTCCAGAACATATCCATGGCCTCCTTCTACAAAGGCACGTACCTTCCGCTGCGAATTGACATAACCTGGTTGAACAAGAGGCAGTACCCTACGAAGAGCCAAAACACTATCAAGGATGGTGGTGGTTATTACTTCACCAGAGCCGCTGGTGGCTCATATATAGTAAAGCAGATAGACTCCGGAGACGCCAAGACAGACACTTTCATAAATTTCGGCAAATTTGCGTATGAAAATAACTTTTTCACTATCAAAGACGTAATATTGAATCCGGCTAGGCCTGTGGATCAAATAGAGTCCAATTGGCACATACTTGTTACGGATTCGTCCGTTCAATGGAGGCACCTGACCTTTGCCTTATACTGGGTGTTCAATCCACTCACACACGAATTTATCCCAATCCAACCACCTCCTTCCTCGTTGGAAAAGGCGTCCAAGGAGTCGGAACTATTCAAAAGCAGGACCTTATTTAAGCTACACTTTGCAGAGTTTTCCCCAGAGGGGAACTTCATATCGTTTGGATACGACCACGACCTATTCATATACACATTGGCAACGGGGGAAATAAAGCAAGTGACCAACACGGGCGCTATCGACATATACAATGGGAAAGCTGATTGGATATATGAAGAAGAGGTCATATCTAACGATAAACTCTATTGGTGGTCGCCAGATGAAGCTCATTTGGTGTATGTTAGCTTAAACGACTCCAAGGTCCACGAGTATGAGTTGGACTATTATGTGAAAAGTGCCGAGGAAATCTTCAACTCGTATGAGGAGTCACCCTCGGAGAAGTCTCACGATTTAAACCAATATCCCGTAAAGTCCACAATTCGGTACCCGAAGCCAGGCACGCTAAACCCAAGGGCTTCCATATTTGATTTTAAGCTTTCAGACCTCACAACGAAGGAGATAGTGCTGAACGATGGGAGCGCTGAGAGTGACTTCATTGTATATGCGGGCCAATGGTTGGATAGTGACTCCTTTGTATTGAAATTGTCCGATAGAAGTAGTAGATTTTTAAAGAAAAAGGTATTTAAGGCAAGTGAGAATAAGGTTCATGATGTCATTGACATTGATGCATATACTCAGTTTGGCGGATGGGTGACTGAACCAATTCAAATGACCACGGTAGGGGAAAAAGGAGGCTACGTAGACTTGTTGGTTGAAGCCAATAGGACCCATTTATATTATTTTGAGAGCGTGCTAGCTTCTAGCCCATCATTTACCTTGACCAAGTCCTCGGAGTGGGAAGTCATTGACACGCAACCGATCACTTATGATAAAATCAACAACTGTGTGTACTTTTTAGCCACGAAAAGGGGCCCAATGGATGCACATTTGATGTCGGTAGACCTTTCCAGCCACAAGGTAAAGGATATTACCGGCACTGATAAGGATGGTAAATATTCAATTGACTTCTCGGAGGACGGCCAGTATCTTAATTTAGTTTATGAGGGCCCACTACAACCCTGGCAGAAGTTGATTAATATGGCCCACTTACATGAACATGAGCATGCGGAAGATCTCGAGAACTGTGATTCAATTATTGAAGAAATACCGAATTTCAATAATGTAAAAACGTTAAATACCAAATTAGCTAGCTCCAATTTGCCTACTAAAGTATATCGTCAAATTTTGGTCAACCCTGGGAACATACACGTGAATGTGATAGAAATACTACCACCCAATTTCAATCCAGAGAAAAAGGACAACAAGTATCCTATTTTTGTTAACATTTACGCTGGTCCAGGGTCTCAGATGACTCAGAAAGTATTTTCAATTGGGTTTGCAGAAGTCATATCTGCAACATTGAATACAATCGTTCTTATTATTGACCCCAGAGGTTGTGGACCATATTGGGCCAGTAGATCATTTTCAGGGCACGGACAATTGGGAACATGGGAATCAAGAGACATAATAGCAGTTACTAATGAGTATATTAAGATTAACAGTGAATTTATCAATGAAGATAGGGTAGCAATCTGGGGCTGGTCCTACGGAGGCTACACCACGTTGAAAACCTTAGAAATCGACAATGGAGAGACGTTCAAGTATGGAATGGCAGTTGCGCCTGTAACCAACTGGTTGTTTTACGACTCCATCTATACTGAGAGATATTTATGGCTGCCAGAGGGTCAGGGGTTTGCAGCGTATGATAGGAGTCAAATTGGGAACTTTGCCAACTTCAAGAATGTCAAGAGATTTTTGTTGGTTCAAGGAACTTCAGATGATAATGTGCATATTCAGAATTTGTACTGGTTGTTGGATAAGTTTAATTTGGAACGAGTGGAAAATTATGATCTTCAGATATTCCCTGATAGCGATCATTCTATTACCTACCATAAGGCCACAACCATCATATACGATAAGTTGATTCACTGGCTAGGCGATGCATTCAGTGGGAAATTCGATAACTTGGCTTAGGCTCGCCGTCTAAAGAGACGTCAAAAGAGATTCCAAAGAGATTCTAGTGTATATAGAAGTAAATAATATTTATCGGCTTTTCTATCTAAAGATATAGTGTAGAGAACTTCGATGCTGTACGTTTTCGCAGCCAAATGTCCCGTTCAGAAGAACCATAAGCAGGGTGGAACAGGTACTAAAAAGCACATAAGCAAAAAAAAAAAAAAAAAAAAAAGAGAAAGAAGTGGGGCCAAAATACCATGCTACACTGAAATACCACACTGACCAGAGAAACCACTACCGGCCAAAACATACCTAGTGCCCTTAGGACACACATTGCACTTATCCCACCACCAGAGCTTAATCACCATCGACCTGCATATAACCCTCATCTCATCGCAAGTTCCACAAAGCTCCTCATCGCATACCGATTTTTTTTTCGGCAGCATTTTTGTAAACCTTTTTGCAGCACATCTCGACAGTAAGGAGACTACAGCGTTCAATCATGGCCAAACCTTCTAAATCCACCAAGAAGTTTCAAAGCAAGCACTTGAAGCACACGATCGACCACCGTCGTGAGGTGCAAAAGCACAACAAGAAGATGCAGACCCGTCGGAAGGGGAAGAAGTCAGGCGATGACGAAGAGGAGGTCAAGCCCAAGACCTCGCAACCCAAGGAAGTTTTCAACGACATGTCAGTAGATGAATTCTTTGAAGGAGGATTCGAAGTACCAAAGGAAAAGAAATTCAAGAACAAAAAGACCACCGAAGATAACGACGATGATGAATCGTCTTCCGAAGAAGAAGACGAAGATGCCATGAAGGAAGACTTGAAGAACTTGGCAGACAAAGATCCGGAATTTTACAAGTACTTACAAAACAACGACAAGGACTTGTTAGATTTTGAAGGGGTGAATCCCTTGGATGCGATGAGCGAAGATGAAGATGATGAAGATGAAGAAGATGATGAAGAGGAACCTGCTGCCACCAAGAAGGCTAAGAAGGCCAAGAAGGAAGACGAGGCAGAATCAAATAAGGTCGAAATCACCACCAAGCTCGTGGCTCAATGGGAAACACAATTGGCCAACAAACCAAGCATCAAATTGATCAAAAACGTAGCCATTGCCTTTAAGGCAGCAGTAAACATACAGAACGCCCAGGATGAGGACTACAAGTACGCCGTAACCGACCCCAAGGCCTTCAACATGCTTATGTTGTTAACCTTGCAAAGAATCCCCGAAGCTATCCAAAAGATAATAAAGTACAAGGTACACGCCGGAACTGGCGCTAGAACGGTACCAGAAAAGAACTCGAGCGTCAAGCCCATCTCAGCCATTTTGAAGTCCATGGCCGGTCCCTACATCACCTTATTGAAGGATATCAACAACACAGAGACCGCCGCTTTGGTGCTTGTATCCTTGCAAGAGATCTTCCCATACTTTTTATCATTCAGAAGATTGTTGAAGGAAATTTTGGGTGCAGTTGTCCAAGTTTGGTCCAGCACTGGTGATGTGCAAACGCAAATTGCAACCTTCGCGTTCTTGAACAATGCCGCACGTGAATACCCCAAGACAATCTTGGAAAGTGTGTTGAAGTTGACCTACTCGACGTTCTTGAAGAACTGCCGTCAAACCAATGTCCACACCATGCCAATGATCAACTTCTGCAAGAACTCCGCTCTGGAGTTGTTTGGAATTGACCCTGCCTTAGGATACCAAATTGGTTTTGAATACGTTAGACAATTGGCTATCCACTTGAGAAACTCCATCAATGCCACCTCTCAGGCTAAGGAAGGGTACAAGACTGTATATAACTGGCAATACTGCCATAGTTTGGACTTCTGGTCACGTGTGTTGAGCAGACAATGCCAGCCAGAACAAGAGCAGTTGAACAAGAAGGAATCTCCATTGAGACAATTGATCTACCCCTTGGTCCAAGTAACCTTGGGTACCATCAGGTTGATTCCAACTGCTCAGTTCTTCCCATTAAGATTCTACTTGATTAAGTCTTTGATCAGATTGCAACAGGGAACCGGAGTGTACGTACCAATTTTCCCTCTCTTATCCGAAATCTTAACTTCTACTGCCATAACCAAACCACCAAAGAAGGGAGTGAAGTTGGAAGCCATTGACTTTGAAAACAATATCAAGGTCAACCAAGCCTACTTGGGAACTAAGTCATACCAGGATGGGTTATGTGAACAATTTATAGAATTGTCAAGTGAATTCTTTGTCATGTACACCAAGTCCATCGCATTTCCTGAATTGGCCACACCTGCAATTTTACTGTTGAGAAGATTTACGAAAAAGCTGAAAAACATCAAGTTCAACAAGCAATTGCTGCAATTGGTTGAGAAACTTACCACAAACTCAGAGTTCATTTCCACCAAGAGATCGAACGTCGAGTACGGCCCATCCAACAAGCAAGAGGTGAACAACTTTTTGAGCGATTTGTCCTGGGAAAAGACCCCATTAGGGCAATACGTAGTTGTCCAAAGACAAACCAAGGAAGAAAAATTGAGAATCTTGAAGGAAGCCATAGCTGATGAGGAAGAAGCCAAGAAAGCCCAGAAGGAGCGCGAAGCCAACGAGGAAGACGATGACATTGAAATAGACTCAGAAGACGACGAAGAAGAAGAAGATGAAGACGAAGAATAGGCATATATATATTTTAAATAAAAAAAACTAGTGTATAACCTACCCAATGCATGTAAACTGGAAAGCTGATAGTCCACTTATGCAACATAACAGTCCACTTAGGCAAGGTGGACTCAACGCATCCATTTCTTTTTTTCTTTGTTTATTTTTTCTTTGTCCCGATAGCAAAAAATGGTTGCAACATTTTTCATGCATCCGATTCGGGGCCGGGATCAGTCCCGGTGGTGCTCGGAAAGTTTGATTGCCAGGCTTATACTTTTTAGGTTTCGAGGTGCAGGCGGAGGAACTAGGAGCTACTAGAATGCAACCACAATGTTTTAGTTGGGCGTGCATTATCTTGTTGCGTTCTGGTTGGGTAGATTGCGGAACATTTAGGACGTAAGTTCTCCACCGTTCTGCAAGCAAAAAGTGGGGCACGAATGGCTGCGAATTTGTAAATAGAGTTTGCTTTCAATCAGGGCTTGGTTTATAGTTTAGTAAGTCGGGCATGATTCATTTTGGTGTGTATTGTTGGTAATTTTTCTCGATTGCTCGATGGTTAGTCGACAAGTTTTATTTTAGTGGAAGTAATAGTAATACAAAACATATATATATATATATATGATACAAGAGGTGCAAACAACACCTCAGCTGGTTGGGTCTATAGGAATGAAGTTCCCCACTATACAACTGGGGATATTATACCTATCTCTTCTAATGGTAAAGCTGAAGCAGCAACTTTTCCTTTTGATTCCGTCCTTAGTTCTCAAGTTACAACTTGTTAATACGGCTTTTTGTCCCTTGTCGAACGCAATCGCTCCATATTTCTCCCAAAAATTCACTGCACTGTCTTCACTCATTAGCTCGTAAATAGCCAATTTCCCGTCTTTCAAATCATCGGTTGATACTCCAACCAACAGCGCAAATTCCTTATTTCCTCTATAGATCTCTCCAGTACGTCTCCAGAGGCATGCAGGGATGGCCATGGACGTAAACACTCTATCATAGTCAAGAAGCATTCTTTCAAAGCTTTCCTCTACAAGAACCAAGTCCACATCCTTCAAAGTTCTGGCTATTGCTCTGAAAGCAGGACGGAAGATTTGCAATGGCTTCAAGATTCTTTGCCTGGAAGACACATTCATGTAGTTATCCATGTAGCTTTGAAGTCTAGCATAACCCTTGGCATAGTTGTACGGCTGCAAAAGTCCAGCATCAAGTTTGGCCTTGATGACTTGTTTCAATCTCTCTTCTGGAGATATTTCGGTTGTGGGGTCTGCTGCCGTAAGGAAGAACTTGTCCCTGGCAGAGTCCGATATCACTGGTTGGTGTGATGATGGTTGTGTGTCATTAGTGTTGTCGTTATTGGTCTTATTGTTGCGGTTACCGTTAGTGTTGGATGTGCTAGAGGCGTTATATGGGGGCTTAGAGTGCGAGTAGAGCGAAGTATGAACAGGTTGCAGCGTTGAGTTGGTAGACAGCTGCTGGTGTGCCTGCTGTGGTTGTTGCCGCCCGAGAATCTGCTGCTGGTCTTGAGTCTGGGGTTGGTCAATATATGGAGCTTGGTTCATGTTATCAACCTTTCCTAGGTTCATCGACGCTGGAAACACAGAAGCTGCTCCTGGCGAGTACGCGAGTATACTCGTGAGACTATTGCTGTTCTCGTTCCCCATGGTGCCTAGCGTAGAGGAGCCTCCAGGAATGTCAAGCAGATTATTGCCATTATTGTCGGCGGTATTTGTAGACATTCGGGAGCCCATGCCAAATTCAATTAGCGGGTCACCTCCTGCATCGTTCAAACTGCCATTGACCAACTCCGGGTCGTCGATCATGGAGAGGAAATCATTCAATGAACTGAACTCACTTCCTGCATGCTCCGAGTAAAAGAAAGGCTCTTGGTTGTAGGTGAGAGTTTGAGACAATACGGAGTTGGGCTTTTGCTGTTGTGGGAGCTGCTGTGGATGTTGCACAGGGTACTGTGGAGAGATGAACGTAGCTCGAGTGTGCATGCCTTGTTGTTGTTGTTGTTGCTGCTGCTGTTGCTGCTGCTGTTGCTTGTACTGATTGAAAGACTGATTCTCCGGGAATAGAGTCGTCTGTGTCGTAGGTTGCATTGCTAGCTGTCTTGGTGTGTTCATGCCAGTCGATGGGGATGCAGGTTGTGGTGAAAAACCGTCCTCTGGCCGGGCCAAAATAGGCTGACCAATGTCTACTGAGGACGTGTCAGCAGAGGCGGTGCCAGCCCCTCCCTTTTTCATGGATGCAACTTTCTGTCTCTGCCTCGAGTTGGAAGGCTCGTCATAGCAAAGATGACCAATGCCTCGCTTGATGCATCGCTGACATGGTCTTGTGTCATCGCAAATCATATGTGACCGCCTACAGTATACGCAAGCCATTTCTACTTTCTTCTTTTTCCTTTTGGCTGGTTTTGTCGTTTTCGTTGGCGACTCGCCGGCTACTGGTAGATCTTGTGGTGCAATCTGGGGTTCAGCCAGACTAGAAGGCTCTTGCTCTGCCATGTCAACCCCTCCTGAAAAACGTCGTTAACTATGTGAGTATATATATAAATAGATATGTAAAGATATACACGATACACACTCAAAAATACGACACAAGACAGAAATCTTAAATCCAAAATAGGAAAACTGGTGAAAAAAAAAACGGAACGTCCTGCTATGCTTACAACAACCCGGAGAAAGTCGAGTTTACTGATGCACTAGCGACCTGAGTTTATATGCCTCACTTGAACGTTGCAAAGGGCCTATTATTTTTTCTCTCGTTGCGTAAACGAGTTTAGGATGCGCACGACTTTGTGGAGAAGGATGGAAGAGGAAATATTGAGAAACCCTTTGAATCAGGACTGGCACCAAAGTCCGGCTGTGGGCAGTGAAGAGGTACGAGCCAGGAAGGGGAGGCAGAGGGAGCTTGAAGGAGCTTGTTTGCTTGGTTGAGAGGTGGAGTGTGCCATGTTCGATGATTTGAGTTTTGTATGTTTGTCTAATGTTTTCGCTGTTTCTATTGTCTTAGTTACTTGATCTTTTGCGTAGTGCTGGTAGAAGTTGTTGCTTTGCTATGCAGGAGTCACACGACCGTACCCTACTGTACCCTCTTTGGTTGCATTAGATGTGATATCCTGGTTTCTACTTCTTTCCCACAGCTACTGGTCGCCTACAAGCCCTCCTTCGAAGGTGAGTTCGATTATTATCATCATTATTTGCTATTAATTACCCGCTGACCACTTGATCTGTTCGCCTCGTCTTTCCCACAGCTACAGGCCGCCTACAAGCCCTCCTTCGAAGGTGAGTTCAATTATTATCATCATTATTTGCTATTAATTACCCGCTGACCACTTGATCTATTCGCTTGCTCCATGCCCATCAAGGGTGAGATCACTGCGATATGAAACTACATCAGTTTCGGTGCCATTTTCATCATCGTCTTCTTCACCATATACCTCCCGCTCCTCTTCGCTCTCCTTCTCCTGTTTACTGGAACTCGGAGTCAAATATTCTTCATCGATGCTAGAACTCAATTCTTTTGCGCTATCAATACCACTATACTGGCTAAGAATCTCAGATGGCTTACTGTAAGGTCTATATTTATAAGAAGCAGACCTTGTAGGAGGTTGTGGTCTACTGGAAACCTCTGAAACCGCTGAATAGAACGAAGTGTTGTCCGTATCAGGGTGCGAAGCAACCGAGTCCACAGTTGAGGCCACTATTTCTGTAGGAGATTGGATGTTGAGCAAGACAGAGGAAGAGGGAGGTTCGTCGTTACCTAATGGCGAGTCAACCATGACAGGCTCATCGTATATCACTATTTCTTCTCCTCTGGGTTCTTCCACTTCAGATTCATCGTCTTCTGTTTCTCTCTCGCTTTCATCCTGAAATACTCCCTCCCTTTCGTGCTCATCTTCAAGCTGAGATTCCAAGTCAAAAGTGCCGTACCCACTATCACTGCTATCCAATAAACCTTGGTTACTCTTAAAAGCAGAATTGCACAATGGACATTTCCTTCTAAAGTTAATCAACCAGTTTGATAAACATGCTTGGTGGAAAAAATGCTTACACTCAAGTACCAAAACCTTTGATCTTAATGGCTTGAAGTGATCAAGGCATATCGAGCATTTGTAAGCTGGATAATAATCATCGGGCGAAAACAAAATGGTCGATTCGGGAAACAAATTCTTAGCCTTGAGATCTATGCCATTGACAATCACTGAGGACTGAGTCAATGAATAGCTGGATCCATTATGAGAGGATGGCATATTCTCTATCAAAGATTGTGCCGCCGAAGAGATGTTAGATCCAGAATTATGATCATACTGCAGCTCCAGCTGATTGGTGATCCTGAGATACTCTCTAAACTTGTTGATAGCAATCAAATGCTTAATGTTATATATGTAGACAGGCAAGCTATTGACTAGCTTGACGTTGTTTCTAGATTTCTGCTTTGTCCGACATCTTTGACATACCTTAATCAAAGCATAGAAGGATAGAATCAAGAGAGGTGGAGATAATGCCATAGACAAGACAAGATTGATCCATGAGCCGATGGAGGCGGTTGATATCGAAACCTGGACCGCTTCATCCAAGCGATCCAACTTTTCATAATCTTCCAAAGTAATAAAGAGGATGGGAGTTTTCAAAGATCCATCCAGATTGTACGTTCCCGAGTACATGGTAATCAAGCCAGCTGAATACTCGTCGTTCGCGATTATAATTGCCGCAGGTTCCAAGTTCAAATCAACGACATTCTTGACCTTATCAACAAAAGTGCAATCGCCTCTTTGCAAAATAATGATCTTATTAAAAAAATCAGTAGCATTGACGGTTTCATTCAAGTTTGAACCGCAGCCGTTGTTAGGGAACATTTTAAAGTCTGCCACCACCGACGTTTCCACGATATTTGAGAATGATGCGTATCTACCTACGAACTGAACTGCATGTTCATCGACACCCCCCAAATCAGAAGTGAAGTAGCTGGTAGTGTTGTACTCAATCAAAGCATCCACAGGGAAGAAGGTATTGACAACGTTATTGAAAGGATATTCTGGATCAAATCCCACGCCATTATTGTTACTTCCAGAATATGGAGGCGAGGGACGGAGTGCACTGGAGCTAGCGGGACTGCCAAATCTTTGAAAGGCAAGCGATGCCACAGATATCGATCGGGATATCCCCATGCTCCATGTGAAAACTATGGAAGATATGACTAGCCATGCACCTATGGCCATCAAGGGAACTATCATATTGTTAAGATCTGCGAGAATAGCTAGTTATCTATACAAAAAACTAGTTGAACCTGTTGACGTTTTGATTAAGATTAAGATCAAAGAAGCTTAGATAAAAGGCTCCATGCAGGATCTCCAAATCACCAGATCTTCCTTACAACAAGAAGGGAGTAGTGAGGAGGGGAAACGGCGGTAAGCAGGGGGTCAATTCTGCCGCAAATTGATGCGTATGTACTAAAACGTGCTGTAGATATGCCAGCCACGACCTGTGAGGAAAGATGGGGACAAGATGTGTTTTCCTTTTTTTTTTTGTTGCTTTTTAGTTATTGTGGAGTAACTAAATGGGAAAGGCTAAAAATACGCGACAGTGGCTCCATGAACGTACTTGGGAAGAGTGGGCCAGAGAGGATAAATGTGAGAGTCAATCGATCACGTCAGTGGCGTTTATAATTCGAAGAAGAGATACAAGAACAACTGCTTATTAAATGCTGTTTATATCAATGCTGTTATCTTCGTTCTCTCTCCCTGGAGGGTTCGGTGGTGGTAACGAAGGGGCAGCTGAACAGAGTGACAATAAAAAATAAAAAAAAAAAAAAAAAAAAAAAACATGATCCCTTTGGTGAGTGCAACTGCGCAGTGGCGCGCAGTAAAGTTGCTTTTGTGTGACGCACTTGTTTAGGATCCACTGCAGCAACACGCACACCGCAGCCACCAGCTAACTGCGCGCACCAGAAAAGGTTGCAATTTTCTATGGCAACGACGAATATACCAGTTGGAGGGGCTGAAAAATGGCCCAAAATGGTGTTAATCAATAGCTGCCAGTCGGGAGAGTTTGTATATGAACAGTGGAGATACATAGAGAGTCGCTGCGTGGAAATATGCTAGGATATGTACATATTTGATGATCCGAGCAATTTGCAGCCAAAGCCAAATTTTCGCAACAGCGGCTGTTCTGATGGCTGATAAGTTCTTCATGTTTGGTACGAAATCTAAAAAGTCGGAAAGTTTAAAAATAAATATACAGATTTAGATTCGTCGTCGCATTGTGAACAACTTTTATATTGACCATTAAGACCTTAGAAAGCTTGTAATGCTATTTAGTGACGGTTCAAGGTAGACCCGTTTTAGCATGTATGCAGGAAGCAACCTTTCAATTCGCCCTGTTAGTGGCGTGTGCAGCAGCTCTCAAGCCCTGCGACAAAGGAGAAGAGGCTACGAAGGCTCCTACCACCAAATTGTTATCCTGATAATTTTTTGTTTAGTTTGTTTTACCTTTCGACCAGAATCAATATTTCCAACTTAAATAAAGTAAGTTCTCTAGATATGTTCTGCAAATATCGTCTTCAAAATTGCCGTATTTGAGTTATCTCGGTGGCCATGGTGGCTCAGCTGGAATTTCCACTATGCTTCCTCATGTTGGACTGGAGCTTCCATTCATTTTACTTCATTTTATTTTACTTTATTTTATTAGACATAAATATTTGGCTGGGGTGCTCATATACACCATCACTCTACTATAATCTCATATATCGTTCTACTTTTATTTCATTTTCTATATATACATACTCTATTTTAGCCTAAAACACATCTCCCAACTTCAATCTTGGAGCAATGTTCATTGAAAGCAACTCTTGGAATAACAACTTTGCCGCATATGGAATGGTCATTTTAATAATGTATTCGGAGCTCAGACATGTCTTACACCAACTGTTATATCCCATTAATCCACAATTGTTGCAAACATCCACTTCAAATGCATCCGATGACAACATCAATCTCTCCAAAAGTAATTGTGAAGCACCGTAAGCGATAACACAATCTCTTTCCATTTCTCCCAATCTCAAACCACCGTCTCTTGATCTACCTTCTGTTGGCTGTCTTGTTAAGACGGCACGTGGACCTCTAGCTCTAGCATGCATTTTATCCAAAACCATGTGCTTCAACTTTTGGTAGTAGATTGGTCCGAAGAAGATGTATGCCTGTAAGCACTCACCAGTGATACCAGAGTAAAGCATATCTTTACCAGAATATGAAAATCCCTTATCCACAAGGATTTGAGACATCTCCTCAAGATCAGAGCCTCCGAAACATGTACCGTATTCCAAACTTCCATTTAACACACCTGCCTTACCAGAAATCAATTCAATCATCTTCCCAACCGTCATACGAGAAGGGAAACCATGCGGATTCATAATAATATCGGGGCATACTCCGTCGTCGTTGAATGGTAAATCTTCTTGTTGAACGATAATACCACACACACCCTTTTGACCATGTCTAGAAGAGAACTTGTCACCCAATTCAGGTCTTCTAGTTTGACGGAGAAGAACCTTAATAAGAGCTTGGTCATTATCAGAAACAGACATCATCACTTGATCTATATATGAAGGCTCTGGTCCCTTATAATAAGAAGGAGCTTCTCTATGACTTTCTGCAGGTGTAGCTGACGATCCACTCAAAACATTATCCAAAGTGTTGTTAGGAACAGATTTATTGACGTACACTTGGCCACTTTCCACCTTCATACCAACCTCTCCCAACCCATCAGGGCCCAAGGATGCATGCGGGAAGATTGGTTCACCATTTTCATCCACTCTCATACCAGAAACGATATCCTTTGTGTGATTCTGGTACCTTTTCAAGGTAATGGTATTCTTTCTAACCACTTGACATCTTCCAAACCCTCTGTCAATAGATGATTTGTTCAAAACCAAGGCATCTTCAATATCATACCCTGAGTAGGACATGACCGCAACAGTAGCATTCTGTCCAGCTGGTAATTTATCATAGTCTATCAACTCAATGGTTTTGGTTTTAACCATCGGTTGTTGAGGATAGACCATGAAATAGAGTAATGTATCTATTCTACGGAACTGATTGTATGCAATGGCACCAATGGCTTGCTTACCCATCGCACATTGATAAGTGTTTCTTGGAGATTGGTTATGATGTGGGTACGGAATTAAACCAGCAACTGCCCCCAATACCGTGAAAGGTTCAATTTCCAAATGAGTAAAAGTTCCTTCAATGGTACTGTGAACAAGGTCATTTTCGTATAATGCAATTAAAGAGTCATTTTCTTCGTTCACATCCAAGTATTCCACCAATCCATGAGTTAAAAAGTCATCGAATACCCATTCACCATCTAAAAGTTTCTTCAAGTGGCTGGCTCTAACCCTAGGAGTGTTATTTTCAACAATGATAAGTGGTCTACAAATTCTACCTCCATCAGTGGCAATGTGCACGGCCTGTTGATGAGAATTGGCGTAAATAGAGACAAATGCAGAGATTTTCCCGTTTCTTCTAAGAGATCTGAAGTTCGAAACAAACTTGATGGGGAACTTAGTTGTACCCATCAAAGTACCATTGAGGTAAACCCCATAGTTTCCTGGTTGGTGCAAGTTGGCACTATCAATGGCAAGGATGTCCTCACATCCCAAAATGTAGCACAACTTCTTCACTGGGAGCTCTTCGTCGTCGGTTGTGATATGTGTCATAAGAGCCAAATTCTTAACCAAACCACACGCTTCACCTTCTGGGGTATCAGAAGTACACAACATACCAAATTGCGAAGGTTGCAAGGCACGAGGTCCGGAAACTTTTCTAGATTTTTCGAACTGGGACGAGATTCTCGTCATCATACCCAAGGCCGAAATGTACGAAAGTCTGGAGAGAACATGAGTAACACCTGCTCTTTCCATCCTGAATCTTTTCAACGACCAGTTCCCCGTGGATATAGCTCTATTCATACCCATTGTGATATGGTTGGAGTGAATGTTGATGGACAAAAGGGCATCGAACTCGGAAGTTCTGTTGTTTTTCTTGAGTGCCTTGTCGATACTGGACTTGAAGTCAGAGTTGAATCTTTTGAACAAATCTTCGAAGAGCAAAGACATGAGCTGTCCTGCTAATTCCAATCTCTTGTTACCGACGTAATCTCTGTCATCAACCATCTTAGGGTTGTGCATAGTCATCAACACACGACGAGCCATGACGGCGATGTAAACCGCCTTGCTTCTGAACTGCAAGTCGGAAACTGTTAAATGGGCAATGATGGTAGTGGCGATGGCTTCAACACCCTCTTGGTATGTCAGCAATTTGGGGGCCCCAGCTCTTCTTATAGTCTTAACTCTTTTACCTAAGTAGTTCAAAGCCTGGTTCTGGGTGAAAATCTCCAACTTGGCGGCCTCTTCAAAGTTGATTGCAAACAAATCCTGATACTGGGCATCGTTACCACATACAAGTTGCAAGATTTCCAAGTCAGAAGTGATTCCGGCTGCCTTCAACACAATCACGATAGGAATATCCTCACTAATAGAGTTATGCTTCAAGTAAATCTTATCGTTTTTGGTGATAATGTACGTTTTACTCTTTCTTTCGTGGGTGGACGAGGTCACGGACGCTTGAACGATACCTTTCTTCTCATCGGATTCCACAATGATTCTGTTTTTACTCAACTGCTCTTGGATCAAAATGACCTTTTCAGTACCGTTGACAATGAAGTATCCACCGGGGTCCAAGGGACACTCATCGTACCTGGCCATCTCTTGCTCTGAGAGCCCGTCTAAAATACACTTCTCAGATCTTAACATGATCGGCATTCTTCCAATCTCCAAGTCCTTGTGCATGATAATCTTTCTGCCTCTGGTGTATTCAACATCTACGTAGATAGGAGCTGAGTACGTCAAGTCTCTCAATCTACACTCATGAGGTGGAAGGAACAACTCCTTGGTCCCTGGAGGAGACGTCAGCTTGTGGCCCACCCTGATGTCTAGGTACTTGAGGTAGAACTCTGGATCCACGTCGGAGAGAACCAATTCGTTAGCTTTTATGATTTTTTTCAAGTCCACATCCACAAAGTAGTTGAACGAATCCAAGTGCTGCTTCACAAGACCCTTAACCTTCAAGAATGCAGGGAGCAAGTTCCACTTATCTTTTGCGGTACTGATGGGATCAGTCAATTTCTTGCCCTTGTACACCGGCTGAAGCAAATCGTTAAACGACTCATCAGAGGCTGATTTTCTCTTCATTTTTACAGAAAGGTGAAACCCAACAACAAGACTAAACTGAGAGTGAAAAACCGGTCGATCCCTTAGGTGATTGGCGAGAGAAAGAGGGGGCCTAGCTCTTGAGATGGTGTTTAGTAATGAGATGAGGATGAGTGAAAAATTGGCTCTATGCAGGACGCCATGGTAGTACCGCAATGGGTGTAGTGCTAGGGTGATGGTGAGTAGCAGTGTTCGCAGTGGGTCAGGAGCGGCTCGTGTAGAAGAACGGTCAGTGCGATACTACTGAGGATACTAGGTCTGGATCTGCTATTTTTTTTTCTTTTTGTTTTGGGATATTTTGCCTTTTTGCTAGCTTGATTGGTGCTATGGGTATAGCTCTGTGCGGGCTCTCTCAGTCAAATTTGGCTGCGAATTCTGGGCTGCTCCACTGCGTTACTGCACGCTCTTGTTACCGCCCACTTTGGGGAGATAGAAGAAGGTTTACGTTTTTAAAGAACCTACAAATACTCTTAAGTACATCGATATATCCTGATGACCCAGTAAACAGTGGAACTCATTCACCTGTTTCCCACCTTCCTGTTGACCAGAGTGGTCCCTACAATGTGGGTGTACCGATGTATCTATCGTGCGAGAGAAGCAGCAAAGCACTAAAAAAAAAAACGCTCCAAGAGCTCCGTTGTGTCTTCTCTTAGACCATCTCCTGGAACTCTATTAGATCTCCACTAGATCTCGGAATTCTCATAGGCACTAGTGGAAACTGTTTATTGATATATCATTACTGAAATATGTCTTCCAATCTCTTCAAGGCCACCGTCAATGAGCACCTAGAGAGCTTGCCTGAATCCATGCAATCGAGATTGTACGAGGCCCCCGCAACTTGTCTATCGATTTACCGTATGTTGCCTCCAATAGCGAAATTTTATATCATGTCCATGCTATTCAGTGAAAGGCACGTGTCGCTAAGAGATTTGGACAAATGGTGCAAGCCTGGCACAAGGAAAGTGCAGTTCGAATCGTTGAAGCGGTTGAAGTTGTTGCACTTGGTGCTTGAAGATAAAATGGGGATGTACATAACGCTACACCCGACGTTCCGTAAGAATTTCAGGGATTGTTTGACGGGGAGTCAGCAAGAAAATGCATTTGGTAACTTGGCGACTGATACAGGCGACGAGCTGACACCTGTCACTATCCTGTTTCTCGACTCGTTTGCCTTGAGCAAGTGGGAAACCATATTGCATTTCATGGTGGGCACAGAACTGACGGCAACGCCCTCGGCGTCGGTCCTATCGTTGCTCAGACTGGGTGGGTTGATGGAAGTCAGCCCTAGCGAAGAAGTTAGTGGATTGCGGATCTCCAACACAGGATTCCAGTTCCTTTTGCAGGACTCCAACGCCCAGATATGGACGATTTTGCTTGAATACCTAAAGATCTCGGAGGAGTTGAATATGGACCCGGTGGACGTGTTGAATTTCATCTTTATCCTCGGAAGTTTGGAATTGGGAAAGGGCTATACAGTGTCGTCGTTGAGCACTACGCAGCAGAACATGTTGGCAGATTTAAAGGACTACGGGCTCATTTACCAAAAGTCCAGTGCACTGGGAAAGTTTTACCCAACGAGATTAGCCACCACATTGACATCGGATTCTGTAGCATTGAAATCGCCCGCCATGGCCATCGAAGACGCCAATAACCAGACAGATACCGGGTCTGCGGCCGCAGCAGCGGCAGCAGCAGCAGCGGCCACTACTGCAGAAACTACCAGCACCTCTGGATCCATCATTCTCGAGACCAATTTCAAGCTCTATGCATACACAAACTCTCCGCTTGAAATTGCAATCCTAAACCTTTTCGTTCACTTGAAGACCAGATTCGCAAACATGGTATGTGGAGTGGTCACCAGAGAGTCCATTCGGAAGGCTTTATACAACGGGATCACTGCTCAGCAGATTATTAAGTTCCTAGAGACCCACGCACACCCTCAGATGAGGATTTTGGCCAGAGAGAAGTTGGACAAGAAGATTGAATTCGACACTAATAACAACATTAACACCGCAGGAGGAGCGCCGCAAACTCAACAACAAAGAAACGAAGCTTCGGCTTCGCATAGACTAGAAATCTTACCACCTACGGTGGTTGATCAAATCAAGCTTTGGCAATTGGAGTTGGATAGAATCCAGACTTTTGATGGCTACCTTTTCAAGGACTTTTCAAGTCAACAGGAATACGAAGTGCTCAGCAACTATGCGTCAGAAATCGGGGTGTTGATATGGTCTGATAAGACCAAGAAGAAGTTTTTTATTACTGAGCAGGGGAAGTCGCAAGTGGTTGACTTTGCGAATAGAAAGTTACAAAGGTAGTCAGGTAACTTGACTATAGAAGAGGTAGACCAGGGTATAAGTTACCGTGGTGGCCAGGATACCTTGAGTATAAAGGAACAGAGGTAGGCTGAATCACCTTGAGTGTAGAAGAGGTAGACAAGAGTATAAAGTTACAGCGGTGACCAAGGTACCTTGCGCATACTACACTTACCGGCACCCTGAGTTTGGAACCACAAGAGGGCCCGAC
Organism: Dujonia oleophila; assembly: GCA_030563865.1. Lineage (NCBI taxonomy): Eukaryota > Fungi > Ascomycota > Pichiomycetes > Serinales > Debaryomycetaceae > Dujonia > Dujonia oleophila. The sequence goes on along the minus strand of JAJMKG010000004.1, from coordinate 542,136 downwards.
AGGGATGGCAGAGCATAGGATAGGACACTATCACATTGCTCACTGCAGTCTACTATTACTTAGCTGAGTATAGCATATCAAACGTTTACATAGCGTACAAAATAGCATATATATAGAACAAATAGGGTATCGCCAGTACAACAGCTTTTCATTTGACAAGGTTGCAATTTAGGCAATCTGGTTGATTGAGTTTGTTAGTCATCGAGAGATTCTTAAACTAGAGAATTGTGTAAGATGTAGACACTGAGAGTAAGAAAAGATCCTTCATTTATATGATAATTGACCTGAAATTAAGACTGGCATGGAAGTGCTTGGTGGGTCTCATTGTTGTATTCACTTCGACCTTCTTCGGTGGTGATCCAAAAGGGCGTTAAAAAATTTGACAACAAAAAAAAAAAAAAAAAAAAAAGAAAGGGAAGAATGTAGCGAATTGAGAACCATTACAGTATGCCTAAAGCTCTCATAGGGTCCATAGCCAGCCCCAACAAGGGCCCTCTCTGTAGCAGCCCACGGTTCTTGGACCACTAGAATGCAGCACCACACATAGTATGTGCAGTACTTTCAACACGCCACATGCAGTACTTTCAACACACCACATGCAGTACTGTCAACACATTGCCTTCCATTTCTAACTTTTCACTTTATACCTCCATATCTTCTCCATTAACACACCAAAAGCTTCAACAATGGCTCCAAATTTCACCAGCTGGTTCCGGCAACTTACCGGACGCCAGAATGGCGATGAGCGATTAACCAATCTGAATGGTTCGTACCTGGCAGTGGAGGGCAATTCGACCATGCCTGGTGGCTACGCGGAGTCGTCTCCGCCCTCATCTATACTACCCACATCGTCAATTAGAAGCTCTTCTTCCGGAGGTATCTTCAGAACTGTGAGTGCTGAATTGGCAGCTGCAGAGGTACTCAAGTGGGCACAGTATTTGATCATTAAGCCCATAATTATCCTCCTCCAGGTGGTATTCCGGATCCTAGCCAAGGTGCTAAACGTAATTTACTTCCAGGATGGAACCTCCGCTGGCCAACACGGCGTTCTTCGTGGAAACGAGATCAACAGGGGTGAGATTTCTGCTGGAGGACGAAGCAGAAGCGGACGGTTGACGTCCCACTTGAGAAGGTCGGCGACTGTACTTCCCCATGCGTCTTCACCTTCGTCGTTCTCGCCAACATGCGACCCAATCGACAAGGTTAACAAGTTTGTGTGTGAGTTGGAAGACAACTTGACTTTGGAGCAGTTGCACACGCAGCAGTATGGCACTGACGGCACTGGCAGCTATGATAACGGTGTTAATATCAGCAATAGTAATAGTGCTAATAGTAGTGTGCTCCCGCCTTTTTATCAAGGCAGCTACACCCAGGCACTCTATATGGCTACCAGCAGAGCCAAATTCCTCTTCGTGTACTTGACCAACTCCAAGAATGAAAACTCTGCCATCGTTTTCGAGAAGATCGTAACCAATCCAACATTTACAGGAATTTTCAACTCCAACAACCCGGACGTGCTCATATGGGGTGGAGATTTGACCAACCCTGAGGCTTACCAACTTGCCAATAGTCTCAGCTTGACGAAATTCCCGTTTTTGGGCATTTTGTGCCTTACTAGGTCGACCACAATGACACCTCAGGGCCCCATCAAGACGTCGCCCCGAATCTCCCTTATACTGAAGATTCAAGGTGGAATTAACTTGAATGTAAACCCCAGCTCGATCATAGAAAACAAGTTCAAGAAGAAAATGGCCCGGTACGCAGTGGAGCTCGCAGCCATCAGGCTGGAGTTGAAGGAGAAGTTCATGAGCAAGGCACTCTTGAAGCAGCAGAATATGAACTACGAGATGTCATTGGCGCGTGACAGGCTCAAGAAGCAGGAGAAGATCAATGAAAAGAGAAAGACTGTGTACTACCAGTGGAAGGTGAAGTATTTCCGCAAACTCATGGCTGAGGGGAACGACACCCACGGTGGACAAGTAGACAAGGCCAGAATAGCGATTAAGTTGAAAAACGGTGAGAGGAAGACGCTCTACTTCCCTAGCGACAGCGATGTGCGGGATGTGTTTGAATTTGCAGAGATAAGTCTGCGTGGGTTGCTAGACAGTGATGAGAGTGCTGACGTTGAAGTAGACGAGGAAAGTTGGTTTGGCCTGTTCAAGCCAACCTTCAAGTTTAAGCTCGTGTCTCCACTTCCACCTAAGGTGACAATCAATGAATATCTTTCTGATGACGCTGGCGTGATGATTAAGAACATAGCATGTGTTTATCCGAACGGTCTTCTCATTGTAGAAGATTGATATATATGTGTATATAGAGAGAGGTTGGTACTAATATAGTATTTAACAGTCAATAATGGGACCAAAAGAGTACTAGCAGAGTATCTTAGAGAAGTTAAACTGAGTAGAGTTGGTGGAAGTAGATACATATGTATATATATGTATGTCTGTATGTATGTATGTATGTATGTAGAGAGAGAGAGAGAGAGAGAGAGAGAGAGATGAAACCAAAACCCATATAATAGTGGAACAACAGCCACCAACGACCACCAACGACCAGGTTGCAACTACATTCTACCATCTTCATTGACACATAGAGTCTAATACTTACATTACCTTATACTACTTCTATATTACCTACCTACCACTCAACTATTTACTCACCTTGGACTTCTTGCTCTTCTTCTTTTCTTTCTTTTTCAAGCCTACAAATCCGTTCTTAATCACATTTATGTAGTCGGCCCAGAACTGGTCTAGAGTCTCGTGCTCCACTACGGTGGAGAGCTTCAGTCTTTGTTTCAGCAGGTGCTTCTTCAGTTTCGAGATTCCTGCTCCACCTGTGGATACTCGCACAAGAATAGGGTACTTGGTACTGTTCACGGCGTCGTGACTTGTCTGGGTTATCACGTTACTTGGCAAATCGGTAAATTCTGAAGAAGAAGTTGGAGGATCAAGGTCCAATGCAGGAGAGAGTCTCTTTTGCGTTATATAAATGGAAGATTTCCCACTGTTTGTTTCCAATATGTCAGTTAACTGCGCCAAGAAGGCAGTGTTAGATAAACGACCCATGCTAGATATGATTTTCAGCTTCTATGGCGTGTTGGAAGCAGTGTAGTGGCGATGAAAAAGCGAAGAGTCGAGCGAGTGAACGAAAAGGCGCCCAAAAAATTGACATCCATATTGGGCTATATGCAGGAGCCTCAATATACTGGAGGGGGATGCTTGGAGGGATGGTTGGAAGTACGAGAAGGTCTGAGCTTTGAGTGCTTGATGGTGAGGACAGAGTTGGTGGAGGACAGAGAAAGGTATTTTGAAGTGGGTCAGAAAGTTTGAAGACCAACGGCCTAGATTTTTTTTATTGTTCAGGAGCTGGATAGTGTGGAGTTGGCACTGCGTTGAGAGTGTATGGAGCTAAAATTAATGCTGCTGACAGCTTGTGAAATTGACAGTGTAGTGAGATACGGTAGGTTGAGTTGATAGTATGTGGAACTGAAGGGTGGAGTTCGATTCAGCCGGTGACCGATACACCTGGTACATCTCTCTCGGTATCTTTCGGTCTCAGCGCTGAATCACCTCTGGTCTCGTTGTAGTTGGTGGAGCGAGCTTGGAACCATTCCCTATTAGGCACTTCTTTCAATCTGCAGCATTATGCATAAGCCAGAAAATAAATACATAAGTCAGACTGCACAACGAAAAAGACACACCGAAAAAGACACACCATATGTCGCCCTAACAGAGAGAAAATACCAAGAAACGCCACTTTGGGTCACAGTGAGTGGGGCCAGGCAGTTTCCAACCCTCCCAATTCTGCCGCCAGCTAGCCTACTGTGCTACCCGAACAGCAACCTCTCCCTGCACAACTCCGAAGCTGAATGTGCCATGCCTGCATATGACCAAGTTTTTCTTCTTTTTTTCTCTCTTTTTTTTTTTTTTTTTTTTTTTTCCGCTCGCTCTCCTGCTACTACTTACGCGTTTCCTGTACATTGATTATTATTAGATAGGTCTCCATGGGCTCTTATCAACAATCCAAGGACAAATTCCCCTCGTTTCATTCTTGTTCTTTCGGCGTGTAAAGATTTTTGCCCTTCACTTTCCCTAAGTATCTTCGCATTGAACTTGCAAAACCCTCCATGAGCAACGTCATTGGCGCTCAGCACAACCACGGTAACCACCTCTACGGGAGACTGGTTGCCCTTGTGGTGTCAGTTTTCGTCTCCTTAGCTGCAGGAACACCATACTTGTATGGGGTGTATGGCCCCCAGTTGATTAAACAGTGTGGATTGACCGCTACGGACTCTGCCACCATCTCTTTGTGCACCAATATCGGAGCAGGGTTTGGCGGGCTACCAGGTGGTGTCATTATCGACCGGTTTGGCCCCCAGCTTGCCATCTTGTTTGGCTCTGTCTTCATCACTGTAGGGTACTACGGTGTATACAGGATCTACCAGGCAGCGTTGTCTAGCTTGGCCTTGATCTGTATATTCATGTGTATTATGGGGTTTGGCTCGATAACAAGCTACTTTGCGACTTTGAAAGCAGCTCAGGCCAATTTCCCAAAGCATAGAGGCTCTGCCGGCGCCGTCCCTGTGTCTTGCTACGGCTTGTGCGCTACATTGCTCTCGATAATTGCTGCAACTTATTTCAACGGAAACTCGGGCGGGTTCATTGGGTTTTTGTCCATTTATTGTGGCGGTTTGACATTTATTGGGTCCTGGTTTGTACATATCTACTTGGACGAGGAAGATGTTGACAAAGCGGTTCCGCAACCGCAAGAGCTGCATCAATTTTTGAGCAACGAGAACGCAATTGATACCGCAAACGACGAAGAGGCTGTCTTGTTACTTTCAAGGGACAATTCGAGCTCGAATTTGAAAGATTTGGCTCCTAATGAACAGAATGGTAGCGAGTCTACGACTTCAGATTTAGGTGTCCTGAGTACACCACCTCTTGACCAGCAAGCACCACCTCCATCCATGGACCGTTCTAATTCGCTTCATGGCTCATTCTCCTTTTGGGGAATTGGAACTCGTACTCCTCGTTCATCTGTAGCATCCATTCTGTCCTCACAGGCTCCCTTACTCAATTCACTTCGGGACCAATACGAAAATTCCCAATCTTCCAGAGCTCCAACCATGTCCAAGCAGCAATCAATCGCTACTTTGAATTCCACTACTTCAGCACTCGGAGCTGTCAAGCGGTCCCCACCCAAGGGCCCGCTCCAGATAGTCGTAGATTTGTTAAAAAATAAGAACTTTATTGTACATTACTCAATTGTTTCGGTGTTGTCTGGTATTGGGCAAATGTACATCTACACTGTTGGATTCATAGTGATTGCACAGTATTATTATGGCAAGGAACCAGGATCAGATGAAACTGCTGATGCTGACAACGATCGTCATAGAATAATTCGTAGATTACTACAAAAAATGTCTGGCGGTGTTCCACCAGGTTCAGATAAAATGGCAGCTGCACTTCAGGCACTTCAAGTGTCAGTGATCTCGATCTCATCCTTCTCTGGACGTTTAATCGCCGGAGTGTTATCAGATTTTATCCATAAAAAATATCATATACAAAGACTCTGGATCGTTTTGGTAACAATTATTGTCTTTGCTGTTGGGCAATTGCTTATTATGAACCTCCAAAGAGCTGATCTAATCATAATCCCATCGATTATATTTGGCGGCTCCTATGGCTTAATATTTGGCACATACCCAGCAGTGATTGCAGATGAATTCGGAACAAAAACGTTTTCCACCACTTGGGGTTTGATATGTACAGGTCCACTTATTACTTTGTTCATTTTGAACAAGTATTTCGGGATGATCTATGATCACAACACTGATAATAGCACAGGAATTTGCTACAAGGGTAACGGTTGTTATAGAGGTGCCTTTGAACTTTCATTTGGCTTGTGCGTTATATTCTTTATGGTGACATTATGTGTCATCTATGTCAAAAGAAAGCCTTAGCCGTAACCTATACAGACTTACAAAATATATAGTTCACATATATGTATATTATTATCAACTTTCTATGCATTCATTCTTTGTAAGTTAACTTTAGAGCTAAACTCTTACAGATTATTGCAACCAAGATGGAGTCGAATGTGCATCAATGTATTCTCTACGATATATATACCTCTGCAAAGTTTCATAATTCTGTCGTTTTTTATTCTTAAATTATTTGTTAATATATACATAGAATTGGAATAGGAATTTATCAGCAACATTATGAGAGCGTAAGTAAAGTATCATTGAGCCCCTTGTGATTCCTTCTTTTTTTGTTTTTATTTTCATTTTCTAACTAGTCTACCAAATTGACACTTTCTAAGTCAATTTCTTCAACAAATTTCTTTTGGTACTGGATCTTATTTAAAAGGGTTTGGAAATATTTGAAACTTATCTCTGCATCACCAATCGACTTTTCAAACTTTTCCTTTTCAACGCTCCTCTTGTCGATGGATGTCTGGAAGTTGGTCATCACTTGTCTAGCGGGATAGTTAAGTACTTGTCTGCATTCTTGAGAAATTCTGTAAGCATTTACATGAGGGTAGTCAAGTTCAATCATCTGCTTCCTTAACTTTCTTGCTTGCTTCCTTGGGAATGCATTAGGAATGTCGGTGATGATATAAGCTATCGATATACCACCAATTCCTACTAATAACGGCAAGGCTACTTTTTTGATAAGCTCAGGCAGAATGTACCTTGAAGCAGAATATGCCCTTTGGGCCACAGCTCCAGCAGTAAGCAATTTCGTAGACGAGTAAAGTGTCTGCAAAGTAAGCTGAGTAGGAATTTGCAGTTTAATCGAGAGAGCTGTGGAAGTGACAGAGTGAACCAATGTCAATGGGTTGAAATAGGCCAATTGAGAATTGACATTTTCCACCATTTCCAGAGGCATACCGAGCCACAATACAAACGACTCGAATGATGGGTCAAAGAAGTCGCTCACTTCGATCAGAACGTCAAGCTGGGAGCTTAAATGATGAATTTTCCTGGTAAACATCAAATCCGATTTGAAAACCTTATCGTTTAAGAATTCATCACCTAGAGTGGACTGCCCTATCTTAATTACCTCATCAACTTTAGTCGTCGTCTTGGTCTTCGCTTGGCCCTCACAGTACTCAATAGAGGACACCACAGTGTCGATCATGGCTCTCTGTGTAGCAATGGCATATTCATACAAGTATTGTATACCCATGTATGGAACACACTGCTTGTCTCCAAACGTGTAAATGGTATCTTGTATTTCCTTCTTTGATGTGTCGTATATGTTGGTGCAAAGACTCTCGACAGAAGAGTTTATAGAGTCGTTGATCTTCGAAGATTTCTGTATGATGCTATCGTAGGAGGGTATGATTTGGGACTGCAACTTCTTAGACAACAGTTTGATTTCTTGTGAGTAAATTTTACCATTCAAGTTAGAAAGCGTCTCGAGGTCATTGAGTAAGTTCAAGAGGTAGCTCTTAGCTGGAAGAAGTTTTGAAATAGATCTCTTTTCAAGCAAAAACTTCCGAAGAGAAGCCTCCAAATGATCGAAACGGCCCTCATTCTGGTCGTCATTGTTGTCGCCGTCGTCGTCGCCGTCGTCACCGTTATCGTCATCGCCCGGATACTCGAGTTCACTATTCACAAAATGCACAAACTCACTCGAGTTCTTGTAGCTGTCAGGACTCAAACCTTTCACCTGGTCCAAGATCCGCTCCTTACACTTCTCCTTATTCTTAATATGGTCAAATTTGTTGACTACAATAAAGACATACCTCTTCTCGGCAGCGGCAGCTCCAATGAACTCCTTTGCCGAAAGGGTGAAGTGGTTTTCACTGTTTACTACAAATACGACCAAGTCAATCTCCTCCTGTCTGGAAAACACCTGAGTTGTCTGGTACAGGTCCATGTTTAAGCCCGGAGCATCAATTAACTTGACGTCGATTATCCCATTTCTGAGCAAGCTCATCTCGGAAGATCTACGGTCAATTACATACACCTTCAAAAGAGCATACTTGTCACATTCATACACCAAGGTTTCCAAATCCTTGAGCTGGAACGCATCAAAAGTGGACTCGTCTGTAGTGCTGTACTCCTTCAGCTGTCCAATAGGAATGGCGTGCACTTCTTCAATGCCTCTGTTCTCTCTTGTGGCATCGATTACTTCACAGAATACACTGGTGCAAGGTTGCTGGTCTTCGGGCAACACCTTCCTTCTAAGGAGAGAGTTACAGAAAGTTGATTTACCAGCGTTCAAGTCTCCGGTAACAAACACCTTGGACGAGGTGTCGTCTACTCTGTCCTTTAAGTTCAAGAGGTATTTCACCTGAGCTTGCAACTGTTGGTCAAGCAAATTAGATATGGTTTTCTTGTCAAATACGACCGAGTTGGACGAAGAAGAGTGTCCACCTACCTTGAGCTGAAGCTTGATGACTTTGAAGTTGGAAACCAGCGAATCATCATCTTCTTCGTCGTCGTCTTCTTCAATCTTCTTCTTCTCCAATTTCACTTTGCTTTCCTTGTCCCTCACTAGGGCCAAATGGGCTCTTCTGCTGTTAAGTAATATGTTGCTGTTATCGTCTTCCGTGTTGGCAGGGTAAAATATCGGCCTCTGCTTGTTCTCCGTAGACAACTCCGAAATCAAGCCGATAGATTGGTTGATAGCACGGTCTAGGGAAATTCTGTTTTCGTTGTAACGAAGCTGCAGGATCGAAGAGTCCATGTCACCGGCCTTGCTGGAGCCTATACTGCCATTTTGGAACTTTCTGATACTCTTTGAGGTGGATCCATCGCCGTCAAACAAGGTGCTTGAATCATGATTGAATGATCCATCTTCCGGCATATAAGTCACGGTGGCCGGAGGTGGCGCTCTGCCGTTTAGCAAGGTTTTCTCATCATCGTCTTGGTACCTTCCATTAGATCCTGAGTCTCCGCTTCCGTTGGATGGGTTGAAATCGTCTCCAGACATTGTTTGAAGGGACTTTATTGGAGTGGCGTGGAGAGCAATGAAGAAAGAGGTGATTTATTAAGCGAAAAGGGAAAATGTACACAGAAAATACGAGCAAAGTGGCGGTATATGCAGGACACGATGAAGTAGGAAGTGGTAAAGTGGAACGTAAAGGCAGGTTGGTTGAGGCTCACTGAGAGATGACTTGAGTGTGTATTATTATTGTTACATTTATTTCTTTTGCTGGTAATAGTTTTGGTAGGTTAGTTCAGTTTCCAAATTTGTTCTTACAGTGTTTGAAGGGTCCCAGTTGGGCTCTTACGTGAGGTTGAGCGAGCCGAAGCCCCTCTCAACAGCAGCAGAAAGATGAAAAAAAAAACAACATTTTGAGGACTTTAGGTCAAATCTTAGTAGTGAAGCAAGAACTAGTCAATTCCTGCTAATTCATACCAGTAAAATGTGTACTAAGTTTTGAGGTAAGTGTTCCATATAGGACCATGCTTAGTGTTCCTTTGAACAATCACGTGACAGCGGAATCTACCGAGATTATCACCAAAAAATTTCAGATAAGCACCCACTGGGCAATCACACCGCCAGTGCCTCCCTTTTTTTCCCATTTTTTCTTTTGTTTTTAGTGTTTTCTTGACCTTTTGTTGATATTTCCCTTCACAGACCGACATGGCCTTGAAAACTTTTGATGTAGGGTCACAACCCAAAATAGTCGCTAAACCTCTCACACCCGAGTCCTTTGCCAAATATGGAGGAGTGATCTCTGCAGATCACCAGATCAAGGCAGTGAAAAGTTCAGCAGCAAACTATGGTACTGCGGTCAAAATGCACAAGGTTGCACCAGTAGTGAATAATTTCGCGAACAGCCGCAGCGGAAAACCGGCCACTGCAAATTGGAATATATTCAGATGCTCAGCTCCAAAGCATTTGATAACAAAGTCTTCCTCTCCTAATGAGAAGGTATACCTTTCGAAGGTATTAGAAAGACACCCTTATTCTACTCAGACTTTCATTCCAATGGGGCAAGACCTCAACAAGATATCATTCCTAGTGATTGTGGCTAAGACAGATGACTCTACCTCCCCGGATAACCTTCCAGACCCCTCGCAAGTCGAGGCCTTCATCTGTAAGGGTAACCAGTCCATCACTTATGGCGCTGGAACCTGGCACGCTCCAATGGTGGTGGTAGATGAAGGTATTCTGCATATAGACTTTGCCGTATTCATTCATGAGAATGGTGTGGACGACGAGGACTGTCAGGAGTGTTACTTTGAGCCTGGGTATAGTGTGGAGTATAGAGTTGATGAGGTGAGCAAGTTGTAGTCCCAAAAGAATAGATTTGAGCGGGTCGATGATCAATCTAGAGAGAACACGCCTGATAGATCTAGTCCGATCATGATAGGTATATCCTCGTATGGTCACTATAGAGTAGATTCCAATAAAGTAGCCCTAGAGATAATAGAATCCAAAAGTAACCTTAAAGTGATTACAATCTAGCAGCAACCCTCTCATATGTAGTCCATCACGTCCGCCACTATCTTGTTGGCAAACTCCCTTCTTTCGTCTTGTTTCATGCTTTGGATCTCCTCCTTCGCCACGTTTAACTTCTCCAATATAGCACTGAAGTCGATATTATCTTCATCAGCCTCGTCGTCATCGCTAGTCCCCTGAAGCAACGGCACTGCCATGCCCAAACTGCTGATCTTATCCTCTTTGTTTGCAGTGTCCGTGCTTTGGGCCTTCTTCTTTCTCTCCATTTGCTTCCATTCGTGAGTCTCTAGAATCTCTTTTAGTCTGTCACGTCCTATCTTGTCTTTGAACTCATTGACCCCAGAGCTGCTCAAGTTTATAAACTCGAAGCCATTCAGAATGCTGGCGTCTTCTACAGCGGTTGCATTGGTATCGTCTGGTGAAGCCACTACAAGGAAGCCCGGCCACATACCGTCTTCAGACTCTTCGTCCAATATGCTTCTGATTGTATCTAGCTCCGCTAGGGTCCTCTCGATGCTGTGCTGTGAAGAGCTTGTGCCGTCAATGCAGAACACCAAACCCTCTAGATAGTCTCTCAACTCTTTCGCCTCTTTGGAGGTGAACTCGGCCGTCCAGGCCTGTAGAGAGGCAAGTATGTCTTCGTTTTCATTTTTCGAAACTGTAGAGTCTCTTGTTTCCGGATATTCGTCCACTAGGAACTTCCCATTCACTTTGTAGTATGGAGTGCTGAGCTCAAAGGGGAAGATGAGCCCGCTGTGAGAGTCTGACGGCTGGGCCCCAAGATCTATCTCTGCAAACTGCTTGCAGACCTTCAATTTTCCCGATCTGGGTGCACCCACCACTAGTACATGACTGGGGAACATATTAGCGAAATACAGGTACCAAATTGGAGAGAAACACCTTCCCCAACTGAAGATCTAACACCGTGAAGAGGGCCACTTGCAGACCAGTGCCTAAATCAATATGCAGGACCAACGATTCCCTGGGACTGCATGTGGGTAATTTTTCACTGCAACATTTTTTTTTGTTTTGCATTCGTGTTTCCTGCATATACACTGATATCGAGGTGTGTTTTCCTCTGGCCCTCCAGCTCCTTTCGTTGAATTGCAAGGTTGACTAGAACCGCCACAACAGCAGCAGAAAGTTCCCATCGCTCGTTATTTTCCACCAGTTCTGCGCCCGCTAGCACCCCAAGATGTCACCAGCACTGCTCGAGGCGAATTCCGGGGCTTTATCGAACCAAAACTGGACCGGCAGTGCCGTCTCCAATGGCTCCGCTTCAAATGGCGTCTCCAAGAGCTCTGGAGCACCACCATCCAACGGAAATCAGGACCAAGGACGCTCAATGTTGGAAAACTTGCTCCTCCGAGATGAAGATATCTTCCAAACATCTCTCAATTCCGAAGATTACCTTGAAAGCTTGGCCCCCATCATCAAAGACTCCCTTCGTTCCAACGGCTTGGCCCAGTTGATCCAAAAGTTGAACGGCATTGTGCAGGAGAAGGACGAAGAGTTGAACACCTTGTCCCTCAACTCCACTAGAGACATTGACACTTCCATAGACGGTATCGACAGCATCCACATTGAAAGTGACGACTTGAACAAATCGTTGTTGCGGATCAACTCGTCGCTCAACAAGTCTGTGTTTGAATTGATCCTGAAAAAGAAGCTCTTGATCAAATTCAAAGAGGTGTCCAGTAAAATCAATGAAACCAACAACATGTTAAACTTGTGCCTTCAAGTGTTGGAGATAACCAACAAGTCGCACGAACTTATCAAGCAGAACAAGTACTTCTCCGCGCTCAAGCTCATTGACGAGTTGACGGGGTTGCACTTGCCAAAGGTGAAGGACTTCAGCTTTGCCATGAAGATCTATGACAGTATCCCCTTATTGCGGAAAATGATCCAGGACGAGAGTTTTGAGAACTTAGGCAAATGGCTCTCGATCAACTTGGAGAGGAAGCTCTTGGCTATAGGTGAGGGAGGGTTTGAAGGCATTTACATCTTGCAAGACGACTGGGAGAGGAGAAGAAACGAGAGCGGAGGCTCCTCTGGGTCCTCTGGATCGAACTTGGTCTTACTTCCCTACAAAGTCAACCTGCCCATCGAAATAGCGTCTCGTGACGCCCAACTCAACTACGACATCTTTGAAGACGAGAACCTCCAGATAAGCCTTACCATCCTCTACGATGTGATATTGGTGTACCAGACACTCAACGAAGAGGAGCTCTTGGTAAAACTATACAACAAGGAGTGGATGAAGAAGTATAATAGGATAATATACCCCATCACGAGCACGACGGCGGCTCAAACTACATCCAAGCTTGACAGCAACAAATTCCCCACATTCACCATCGACTCCCTTGAAGACTACCTCAAGAAGATAGCCGCTTTCTTCATCATGGACATCCAGATCAACCGGACCACCAAGTTCCAGCTCAGGACTGAGTCGGCGTCGCATGATCTCTGGGAGTCTTACTCGGTGAAGTTGAAGCCCGTGCTCTTGAACCACCTTCAGCTCACTACCTCGGATCCCGATTCTAACATAGACGATGTCATCATCTTCAAGGACCTCGTGGGTAATTTTATGCAGGTGATGGAGAACTCTGGGTACAAGATTACAGATTTGTACGACGTATTGATGATCACATTCAGGGACTACTATGCTCCGGAGTTGATTGATCAATTCCGCTTGGAGTTCTTGGAGTCCATACAGAGCGATCACTACATGCCTCTCATCGTTCAAGACAGACAAGATTACGACAATGTAATGAAAATATGCTGGTACAAGGCTGGATCACCCTTTGCGCCCAACTTTGTCAAACTGATGCCCATCAGTTTCCCCTTCAGTGAAGATTACGTCCACTACTGTTTGGGAGTGAGGTCTCTATTGGAAGACATCATTGCGTTCATCAGCAAGTATTACGGCTATGAGTTGAACCAGCTCAATGAAATTATCTTGAATGAGATATTCGAGAAAGTGTTAGGAGAAGAAAAGGGTAAGGGAATAGGACGAGATTTGAAGGACTTTATCAGCAGAAACGAAAACAACAAGGAAATCATATCGCAGAGTTACACGAATCTAGAGTATTACTTATACAGTTTGTACGAGCTCGGAAAACTTTTGAACAGAAGATTGAGACAATATACTGGAGTGGGGGTGGGACTGCAATCGCAGTCCATTTCGGCTGCTTCTAATGGAGACCATCAGCAACAAAATGGTGAACAAGGAGGAGGACCAGTCCTCAAGGCAGTTGCATCCTTCACGGCCATCAGGAAGTTTGCAGAAAACACTATATTCAAGATGGTGGATTCCAAAATCCGTGAGCTCTTGGATATGGTGGAATACGACGATTGGATGCCTCAGAAGCGCAACTTGGAAGCCAACTACTCGATCAAGGACTTTGCACTTTTCCTTGATAATCTTTTCACATCGATCTTCCACTCTCTCCCACTGTCTTTCAGGACGCTAGGGCTTTTCAGATCGTACGACTTTGTGGCGGAACACTTCCTCAACATCTTGAAAGATGTCCCTCGCTACAACCGTACATCCATCGAGAATTTCGATCTTGATATCAACCACTTGGAAGAATCCATGAACAAGTTGTACTCTGAGGACTTGGAGATGCCTGCGGATCTCGGGCCAGAAGAATCCACAGGTGGAGCAGTGGCCCTTCGGTCTACATTTACCGAGCTTCGTCAATGTATTGACTTGCTCTTGCTTGATAACTACGACGATTTCATTAAGAATCCAACTTACAGATTGAGGAAGTTTGACAGAGTCAAGTATGAAGATGGATTTCAGTTGATTTCCAAGATATACCCTCCACCGGCTTCCTTAAACGGAGGAGCAGGCAGCAACAGTGAAGTCGGCAGCCCAGGCCCCGATGGACTAGATCAGAACAACTTTGGGACCAATGCCGACCTCAACGACATTACTGGGACTGCATCTCCAGCCAGACTTGGCCTGCCAGGTCCGCTGATGATGTCGACATCAACTGCACAGAAGTTTGCGAAGTTTAGTAGCAAGTTCCGCCCGCAGAATCAATAAAGAAGTAGGTCACTGATCTAGTTTACCGATGATAAATGTGTATATTATACAAGATGCAAATGTTATATGTACAAGAATTTGTAGAAGATAGTGTTCAAGTTTCTTCCTTGGGCATTATTTCCAAAACTGAAACCATCTCTTTTGTGGGATCTCTGCCTTTCTGGCATTCACCAATTCCTGGATTTCATTTTCCAATATACTAGTGGTCTGTAAAAGCTCTGTTTCCTTCTTGTAGTACTCAAGAAGAACCCAGGTGGTGTGTAAACCAATGTAAGTAGTGGACGCAAGCAAGAAAAAGTGGTACAATGCGCCGCTGAACTGGCGCAAGGTTGGTTTCTGTGAAATTGTAGCACTCGTGCTCGCTTTTATTGAAGCTTCGGGGAATTTTACGGAGGAGTATCTCCTCACTGGGAGCCTGAGGGTCGCTCTGAGCATCCTACAGTGTATCTAGGTATTTGATTGGACCTATTACGTCCTTTTTCGTTCTTTTTTTTGTGGGATTATTCTATTTTCGTCCCTTTTATCGCCAACAAGTATTCCACACGTAATATATCGAGATGCTTGGGTCCAAATAGTCGTAGTTTTCAGTAGCGTTGGGGAGACATCCAGAAACTTAGCGACCTCCAGAAAAAATTGAGAGCCTCGTACACCAAGAAAGAGTGTTATTATATGCAGGACACGAATATGCTCTATTTCCAGCACTCTGACCACCCGTCAAACTCTGCCAATTTACCTTATAAATAGTACCTTACTAAATATTTAGATACCCATGGCCTTAAGTACCTGCCATACGAGATCTCAACTCACTAGCTCTTCTATTTAGATGTCTACGCCGGGGTGCTCGATCCCCCAGCAACAATTTATATGCAGGACTGGTGGCGATCTCAAGCCTTTTTTGCATTTTCTTCCATTTCGTTCTCAATCGAAGTGGAGGTTAGGGAACACCATTGAGCGGTTTACTACACACGTATATACAGAGATCAGGAGTTAGCTTTTGGATCCAGGAGAACATTAGTTTCATCACAGAGCCATTGAAACCTAAAAAAGCAAAAAAACGGGCTGTCTACTAGAGAAAAGAGAACCGGAGTCAAACTGAAGACCTCCACACCCACTTATTGTAAGCTTCCCCCCTCGAGAATATGTTTAGAAACAACTACGACAACGATTCCGTTACCTACTCCCCTACAGGAAGACTCTTCCAGGTAGAGTACGCCCTTGAGGCCATCAAACAAGGAAGTGCCGCCGTCGGTATTGTGTCGTCGTCGCATGTTGTCCTTGTAGCTCTTAAAAGAAACGCCGAAGAATTGGGCTCGTACCAAAAGAAGATCATCAAGATCGACGACCACATGGGAATTGCCCTCGCAGGATTAGCCCCAGATGCCAGAGTCCTTTCTAACTTCCTTAGGAAGCAGGCCATGACCAGTAAGATGATCTACAATAGGCCAATCTCTACCCAAAGTGCCGTGTTGTCGATTGCTGACAAGGCCCAGGAGAACACCCAGTCGTACGGGTCCAGACCGTATGGGGTAGGTTTACTTGTCGGAGGATATGATGAATCCACCGATTCTTGTCATCTCTACGAGTTCCAGCCATCTGGAAGTGTCTTGGAGTACTACGGAGCCGCCATTGGAGCCAGACTGCAGGCTGGCCGTACTTACTTGGAGAGAAATTTGGACACTATCAGGGACAGCGAAGCACAATTGAGTCAAGAGCAGCTCATTGTTCATGCGCTCAATGCGTTGAGAGACACACTTGCACAGGACGTGGAGTTGACCTACAAGAACACTTCGGTTAGTATTGTAGGGAAGGGCACTCCCTTTGCCTTGTATGATGATGAAGAGGTACAACAGTGGTTGGATAAGTTGGATACGGTGTCTAACTCAAGAAACAGATCCAGTGGTGATGACGATGATGATGATGAAGACAAGGATGAGGGCGATGATAAGGAGTCTGCCTCTACCGGAGGCGAGACTGCCGGTGAGCTGGTAGCTGAGTCTACTGGTGAATCTGGCATTGGCGCCGACGTCCAAGCCGACGCTGGCCAAGAAGATAGAATGGAAACCGAGTAGATAATTCAATAAACAAAGAGAAAATACGAAAAGAAGAAGGTACGAAGGAAGCGAAAGTAGAAATAAAATGTAGAAACAAGAGAAGAAGAAAAAGAAGTAGACGATGAAGAAGAAGAAGGTCAGAATGATTCAATCGATAAGAAGAACTTTGGACCAAATCATCGAATTCATAACTATACAAGGTTTCTATATACATCGTTGTCGAGGCATCAGACATACTGTCTACTCCTCTAAATCTTTCTTCATTTCATTTTTCTCATTTGTCCTCTTTTTCATTTTGGATCTCTTGCTGCCTGGCGGCAACCTTTTTGATTGCTTCAAGGCAAAAAGTCTGCATCACTCCCACATCTGCATTAACCTCCTCGATCGTATGTGTTGTGATATCTTTCCTGACATCATTGATCTTATCCCTTAAAGCAGTAACTAAGGCCAAGATATGTTCTCGGTCTGATGGATCCATCAACGCTCCGAACTGAGTCACAGCATTCTCGGTATCTACACAGAGAATTTCCGCCCTACTGGCGTTTTCAAAGTGCCTTCTCGTGGCAGCATCCTCCTTTGAATGTGTGCTACTCTCAGAGATCATCCTCTGGATTTCCTCTTCGGTGAGACCAGTCTCTGGTGATACTTGGATCGAAACTGTGTTTGTGGTCGACCCATCAACCGCCTCTCGTGGCGTCTTATCGGTGGCACTCACGTTGATGATCCCATCAGCATCAATCTCAAACGAAACGCCAATCTGCGGAACTCCCTTCATTGCTACTGGGATTCCAGAAAGTTGGAAGTTACCAATCATCTTGTTGTCTCTAACCAAAGTTCTTTCACCCTGGTAAACTCTGATCTCGACGCCTGTTTGCCCATCTACGGCGGTAGAGAACATAGTTTCCTTCTTGATAGGAACTGCACTGTTTCTGGGGATTAATGGGCTGAATATCCCTCCATAAGTTTCAATTCCTAATGACAAGGGCGTCACATCAAGAAGCACGACGTTTTGAATCTGCCCACTCAAGATGGCTCCTTGAATAGATGCTCCGAGTGCCACAGCTTCATCTGGATTGACCTCGGTGTTGGGTTCCTTTCCAAAAAAGTCACCCACAACTTTCCTAATCTTTGGCATCCTGGTCATACCGCCCACCAAGATTACTTCGTCAATGTCCTTCACTTTTAATTCAGCATCTCGGATACACTTCTTCACAGGGTTCATTGTCCTCTCGATCAAATCAGCGGCCATTCCATCCAACTCATCCTCAGTCACTGTCAATTTGATGTGAGAGTCCCCTGATATGAATGGTATGTTGATTTCGGTGCTGGTCACATGAGAAAGTTCAATCTTACATTTCTCAGCTGCCTCTCTAATTCTTTGGATTGCTAGCCTGTCGGACCAAAGATCGATCAGAGCATTCTTGCTTTGCAGCTCAAATTCGTCTACAATCTTCTTCATGAGTATAATATCCAAATCTTCACCTCCTAAGTGAGTGTTACCATTGGTGGCCCTCACCTCAAACACACCATCTTCGATATCTAGAATGGATATGTCAAAAGTACCTCCTCCAAGATCAAATACGGCAATTACCCCATCCTTCTTCCGCTTATCTATTCCATAGGCCAATGCAGCAGCGGTTGGTTCGTTAATAACTCGAAGAACCTGCAATCCTACAATTTTGGCTGCTGCCTTGGTGGCTTGCCTTTGAGCATCGTTGAAGTATGCGGGGACCGTCACCACAGCAGCAATTTCATCTTCCTTTAGAGTCTTGAAATGTTCCTGGGCAATCTCTTTCATATTCTGTAATATATATCCGCTTATTTGTGATGGTGGGAACTTTTTGCCGTTGGTGGTTTCCAACCAGGCATCTCCATTAACAGTATGGTCAATGATCTTGTATGCTGTGTTTCCCAAATCCCTCTGCACTTCTTCGTCTGCAAACTTTCTACCGATCAATCTCTTGGTGGCAAAGAAGGTATTTTGAGGGTTAATGGCTGCCTGTCTCTTGGCAGGGGTCCCGACCAAGATTTCCTGGTCCTTTTTCGTGAATGCAACCACTGATGGCGTGGTTCTATGGCCATCTTTACTCTCCAAGATTTGAGCCTCGCCATTCTCAACCACAGCAACCGCAGAATTGGTCGTCCCCAAATCAATGCCGATTACCTTATTATGCTTGAAGCGTAAAGGGGTTAAAATGCCAGCGCTCCTCTTGGGAAGATTGCGTGCTAATCTAGACAACATTGGGATATAAAGACTCTCTAATTAGAATGTCTAGGCAAAAGAACTGACGCTGGAAGGAGGTCACCTTCGAAAGATTTTCTGAAAGGTCTTGTTTCGCAACACCCTCCTTATCGGCATTGGTCGATGTATATGCAGGATTGTCATCCAGTGATGTACGCATAGTGAGGGTGTGGAGGCCGCAAGTGTACCCTACTTGAGTAGATAGAGCCAGCTGGAGTTGAATGTAAGAGGCCAATGGGGCCAATTGTCGCTAATTGTGCTGTATTTGTCAATGTTCAATATTTTTCCAAGTGTAAAACTCAAATTTCTGGCCGTTGAACCCCTTAACATACTGTAGTCCTATCTGGTCTAGCGAGGTGTGGTTAAGGAAGGTGACAACTTTCTCTCTCTCTGCAACTTCTTGTAAGCTTGCTGCCTTGAAAGTCATCCTGGAACCGAATTGAGTCAAAATCTCAAAGAGCCAACCAGAGTCTGTCTTCTTTCGGGCAATGGCAATTCCGAAAACATCTAGTCTTCTATTGTAGACAAAGGTTCCAAGCTGTAGCTGGTCTTCACCCAGTAGGTCTTTCTCGTCCTGCTCTATTTTCCAGGTAAACGACTTCGAGCCTTCGGCCCCAAACCCGGGAGCCAACAAGGGTAAACTGGTTATTCTGCCGAGGTTCCCAGTAAATAGATCTTTGATATGCTGGTAGTTCTTTTCATAAAACCCAACTCTAGACGTTGCGTACCACACAGCCACCTTGGAACTATTGCCTATTAGTCGGATAAGCGGCTTCTTCACCGAATTGTTGAGGTTAAGAATATAATCAACAAGGTAGCTTGTGCCCACAGGGGAAATGAACTTTGCTATTTCGAACCTATCTCTAATATTGTGGACCGAATGGAGCTGTGATTGCACAGATGAGGTGGGGAAGAGGTCGATGCTGTATTTGGATATAGATGCCCTTGTATCTATGACGACAAACGTCGAGTTTACCTTGAGGAAGTTCTTAGTGAGGCATATCTTGGAATTACTACAGTCCTCATGTTCACCGCCGATGTATATAGAGAATCTTTGGAGAAACTGGCGCATCACCTTCACCAAGATGGAGTGTATGACTAAAGGGTGACCCATAACCTCATTTGAGTAGATTCGGACAAGACTGAAATCTTCCAAGCAGTATTCTTCCAAGTACGAAGCCTCTAGGTCGCCTGAATGGGACTCATAGTCCCTAATGCCTAGTGTTTCTAAGATATAATATAATATTCGGAAGAGGAAGTTACCGTAATGTAAGTGTCTCTCGAAGTAGATGGTTTCTGTCGAATTGTCGTAGCTGAAGCCTAGCTGGCTTGTCCCGTTAAGCAAAATCTTAGCGTAGACTTGCTTGTGCAACACAAGAGAAATCTCTGAGAGCTTCTTTCTTCTGGCGTCCACTAGGCGGTGGAAGGAATCGTCAAATAAACTCAATTTGAACCAGAATAGCTCGTAGTCGGGGCCCTGTCTTTCATCGGTGTGAGTCTCCAGCGCTCGAGGCTCGAAATACTCTATTCCTAGCCTGTTGTTCAAAGAGATGAGAAGCTTCGTAGCAAGACCTATTTTAGTCAAGTCTAGGTAGGTTGACTCGCCTTTGAAAACATGCTGGGTCGCATAATTATGGAGTACCGGAAGGAATCTATGGCCGCTGGTAAACTTCGCTTCGAAGTAGCTGTAGTTGTATTGAGATTCGGGATCGTACACCTCTAGGGCCAGGACTAGAGCGCACTGATCTCTGTAGTACAGCATGGCTCTTTCATGTCCGCTGGATTCGTACACTGGTTCGAGCTCATAGTCTACAAGCACTTTATCCCATTTTTGGTACGATATTTGGTCCCAGAGGTAGTGATCCTCAATGAGTCTGCTGCGGATAGCTTTGGTCAGTGCAGTGAGGCTCAACACATCATCGACAGTGAGGCCCCTGTTGAATATGAGGAGCCATATCTCGGTGGGGAGCGCCGTCAAAGACATCTGGCACGTTTCAGCTGCTCTGTTCTATAAAAATACGGCCAATTGCTGTCGATACACCTCGCAGTTGCAGAAGAAGTGTGATCAGAGTGCCACCACTTCTCCACAAGTGCTCTGTAGTCGCATTTCCCTTTTCGGCAGCCCTCGCTTATCGAGAATTTTTCATGCATGAAGCTCATCGCTAAGGGCATCTCTTCTTTGGATCAGCAGAGTAGCACGTTCTTAGACAGACAGTAAGCAGATCATGGGTAAAAGAAAGGGCGGATCCTCGGGAGGAAAGAGCAAAAAGTTCAAGGTTGGTGGGTTTATTGATCCGTACACCAGCGGAGTGTATGCCACCTGCACTAGAGGGAGAGAGCAGCAGTGCAGAAAAGAGTTGCTCAATGTGTTCTCGGACAAGATTGAGCAGTACTTTGACTTAGACAACCTTGAGAACAACGAGGAAGAAGAAGAAGGGGAAGAAGAACTCTCAATTGAAGATCAGATCAAAAAAGAATTAGGCGAATTGAAGGAGAGTTCGGTGACCAAGAAGGAGCTCTTGGTCCCTATCGACTTGGGCTGTGAATGTCTTGTCTTCATCAAGACCAGGTACCCGATTAAGCCCGAGACGTTAATCCAGAGACTCGTACAAGAGTCGGCAGCTCTGGCCCAAAAGACCACTAGATTCACACAGAGATTGACCCCGATAACTTTCTCTTGTTCTGCGACCACCGAAGAGTTGGTCAAGTTGGCCAAGCGGGTGTTGAAACCACACTTCCACCGTGAGCAGGACCAGCAACCATACAAATTTGCAATCCAGGTTTCCAAGAGAAACTTCAATGCCATTCCTAAGTTGGATATAATAAAGCGTATCGCTGAGTGTGTGGGTAGAGACCATGGGCACTCTGTGGACTTGAAGAAGTACGACAAGTTGATTATGGTAGAGTGCTACAAGAGCAACATAGGAATGAGTGTTGTAGAAGGGTACGAAGAGTACGACAAGTTTAACTTGCAGCAGATCTTTGATAGAACTATGGAAACGGGTGACGGTACGTCGAGGGTGAAGAGCAGCCAAAAGGGGGAGAAGGAGGAACAAGAAAAGGGGGAGAAGGAGGAACAAGAAAATGAAGCTGAACAAGAAGAAAAGGAAAAGGAAAATGAAGAAAATGAAGAAAATGAAGAAGAAGAAGAAGAAGGAAAGGAAAAGGAAAAAGAAGTAAATGAACAACAGGAAGAAAAGGAAGAGGTCTAGGGATCGAAGATAAACTTCAACAAAGAAAAGAAGAAGGTTAAAAGCTGACGGAAATAAATTACTTTACATAGCAAATCAACACAGTATTCGTAAACACCTTCCTTTATGCTTATACACGCTATTCTAGTCTTTGTTCTACTCTCAAAATATCGAACTCCACTCTTTCACCTGCACCACCTCTTCCCAAGCCAACCAGTCACTTCTGTGCCTGGGGATCAACCCCATACTGTTGAGCTTCCACACACCTACAGACATGCACCCGAGTTGGCACAACACAAACACCACCTTTGCTATCAAAATGTCGTTTTTGTTTTCCGGCGTGATCAAGTAGTTGAAATTTTGGTTGGTCTCGGTGAAAATAGCCTTGATAGGGTTCATCAACAACGAGAACGTCATCATAATAGGGATGATCTGCAACGAATTTCCGGTCATATAACTCATAAACATATTCATTGGGATTGACTTGGCTGGACCCATGGCGATGTCCCAAGCTTTCTTGGCTTTAAGTGCTGATATAGCCTGGGGGTCCTGCTTCTTGATTTGTACGTCAGTTTTCTTGGAACTGGAAGACACCTCAAAGCCAGGTGGAGCTTTGAAGGCTTTGGGTGACTTTATCACCTTAACATTTTCGAAATCCGACATTCTGCGTTCGTGTTATTGTGTTGTGATACAGAAAAGATGGATTTTAGAGCGATGTGGCTGGTTCCTACGGACCGTCGGTGGCACTAATGGGTGGCTATAGTGAAGAAATTGGGGGAGGTGGGTGAGGGAATTGAAAAATCCTGCACAATGGCCCTTTTGGAGTAACTACTAATGGGGCCCACAAAGCAGCAACAGATTGGTCTGTTTTTGGAGAAAGATATCGTAAAAGGTATTAACGATGCTTCTGAGCAAAATGGGAATGAACAGGCGGTCATTCCACCCTTCCTATCTGCTGAATCTACCTACTACATGGTTGGCTGCCCTCCAACCTTGGATAAGCCTTGGGCTTACCTGCAGTACCAAATTCGGCTTCCTTCCTCCTAGAAAAAAGCCTGAAGGGCACAGAGCTCTACCCTGGCAGGCTTCTTCACTTATAACCACCTTATCCTTGCTTGTTTTGGTGTCTTGGTGTACTTCAGGCCATGAATTCTACAATACCTTTCAAGTTGAATCCTCTCAACAAGATCATAGGGCTCTCTATAGTCTTATCTATGGGGTTCCTCTTGGTTGTGCTCGCCGGCATATATGGCAATTGGTTCCCAATAGTGATTGGGATTATATTTGCAGTGGCGCACATTCCAATCATAGTTTCCAATGTGTTGTCTGAGGGATACCGTGACTACGACTTCAATTTCGATGCCTCTTCCAATTCCCCCAACGCAGGGAAGGAAATTGGCTTGTTCATATCTGCAGTTTTGCTTATGAGTGGGTTGTCCTTGCCTATACTTCTCCACCATTCACACATACTCACCACCACTGCAATGGTGTTGACGATCTTTGGTGGTGGGCTCATTTATGGGACTGTGTACACCTTTAGCCTGTTCTTTCGGGGCGAAGAGGAGGAGGAGCTTGAGGATATTGGTGGAGGTGTCATTTAGAGCAGTCTGCTGGTGTTGCGTCGCTGGCTCGGACAAGTGCACTAAATTGAGTTTGCTCTAGCGTCATTTAGACTTCTTGAAGTGCGCTTGTGTTGATTTGTTCGTGGACATACGAGAGGCATCATTTAGAGTATTTGAAGTGCGCTTCATCGAACTGTTGCAGGACGCTGGAGGCATCATTTGGAGCACTCTACTTGCTCCATTGCGCTGCTGCTCACCAACAGATCGAATTAGTTCGTTCGGGACATTGATGAGGTATCATTCCAGCACTCTGCCTGTCTTGTGCAGCACAGATATGCGCCTGTATCGAATTTGTTTCAGAGAGAGTGGGTGAAAAATACTAGAACTAGCTACGCATTCAGCTGCTGAGCGTTTCACATCGTGGAGGATACTTATGCGTTCCCATTCTAACCTCCATTCGACTATTATTAATATTAATTCCGCTAACGTTAACCGTCACCGTAGTGTCACTATGTAGATACCAGGCTCCACCGTACAATTGCCCAATAGGTAATTTGGGCACAGAAGGACGCAACTTCGCTCCTTTTTCTTCTTTTCTCTTCTCTTTTTGACCGTCTCATCCCTTCAGCATCCACCTTAATCTCCCCACCGTCTCCTTATACCACATACCCCAGATATAGAAGGTGTACCATACCTATACCACCATTCATGTGCCAGTACTACTTTTACGCGCGGTGTGTAATTTTCAGGTATCGCGAGTTTTCAAACTTCAAGCTAAAGAAGAGCCAAATGAAATCCAGGCTCCTTTCTTCTTCTGCAATATCTAACATGACTAGCGATCTGGTGTTAGCTAGTGCTCAGAGAGAAGTCTTGAGTGATCTTCAAATCAAAGAAAAGTTGAAAAATGAAGAGTTCAAGATCTGGAAAAAAACCGTACCCTTGTTGTACGATACCATCCAGTCGCACGCGTTGCAAAAACCTGCCTTGTCTCTAGAATGGCTACCAACGTACACTGTATCAGACAATAAGAATGCCATTTTCGTGAAAATGTTGGTTGGACTCTCATCAGATGCCACAATCGAACCAGCAGGATCGACTACGGGTGCCGGATCGGGACCAGCGTCCGCTGGAGAAGTACCATCGCCAGCAGCAGCATCATCATCTCAGCTGAAATCCCAAGACTACTTAAAGATTGTCCAGTTCAGCTTGCCCAGCACTATGGCACCCGACTTCCAGAAATTTTTGCCAAATTCACAAGGAGTACCAATCCCCATCTCTTCGTCCCGTGAGGGTAGCACGAGCGCTAGAGCCAGCAGCGATGAGGCCAACAGCAGCGAGAAGAGCTCTAGCTCCACCAACAGCGACGGGTTCCGCATCGTTAAGAGCTTCAATCACAACGGGGAAGTTAACAAGGTTAAAATTTCGCCAAACGCAACCAAATTCCTTACTTTTGACAAGGAAGGTGTTATACACTTGTTCAATTTCGAGTCCACAGCGCCTATTGCTTCCTTCAAGTATCACAAGGCGCAAGGATTTGCATTGGAGTGGGTTGACGAGGAACTGTTCCTTTCGGGAGCAAACGACTCACAGATTGCCCTCTGGGACGTAAATAAGCCACTGACTCCTATACAAATCTTCAAGACCCATGGGGCTGCCATCAATGGCATCTCGTATGTAGGAACCGGCCCCAGAAAAGTCAGCAAGAAGGATGAAGATGCTATGGATACAGAGGAAAGTACTACTGGTGGTCTTTTCATATCTGTATCTGACGACTACACTACCCAGATCCATGAGATAGTGTCACCAACTTCGGCCAATTCTTCTGCGTCATCCACCTCTGCAGTGATCAAGCTCGACAACAAGCGCATCCAGTCTGCTGTGGCGTTCCACCCCGAAATTTCGACCCTCTTCTTGTCTGCCGGGCAAGACAATATCATATCTCTCTACGACTTGAGGAACACCAAGACACCCATTAGAAAGTTCTTTGGCCATACTGAAAGTGTGATTGGAGTCGAATGGGACAAATCTCACGATCCAAATGTGTTTTACTCTTGGGCGTTGGACAAGAGAGTTATTCAGTGGGATTTGGCTTCGCTTGATGAAGATTTTGTGTATCCAGAGGATAGTGCAGCTTCTGCGAACGGGAACACTGCTGCACCAGTTGGCCCAGGCAAGAAGAAAAGTATCAAGGCTATTGAAGACCCTTGTATGAAATTCATACATGGAGGACACACCAACCGAGTAAATGATATCAGCTTGCACCCCAAGATCTCGGGCTTGATAACGACCTGTGGTAACGATAACTTGGTTGAAGTGTGGAGATCCAAGACGATATTTGAAGACGCAGAGACAGAAGGCGACGACGACGACAGGGAATAAAAGATTAGACACCCAGAAAGTAAAAGAAAATAAGAAAACGAAAACGAAAACGAAAATGCTGCTTCTTAGTTAGAAGTCGTTAGTGTAAAGATACAAATGTATTATAAGCCATGGAGTTGCATACTGTAGAAGATGAAGCACATCTTCCCCTTACTGTAAAAAATCAGCTACACAATTCTTGAAATAAATTGTTTGATAGCTTCTTAAGCCACTGTAACTGCCCGTGTAGCCATTGTAGGTCTCCAACCCGTCTAATCTGTCCATGTATGCCCTCTAGCCTTCTCTGCCAGTGGCCTGTGCAGCCTCTTCCCTGGAGTAGGCGCCTGTTAATATGCAGGACAATATGGCGTATTTAGTCAACAGTCGAAAGTGGAACTTGCTTGGAGGCCACCACGCTGCTAACGGAAGCTACAAAACCAGTATGGAGGTTATAGATAGCCGATCTGGCGACGAGACTGAATTGCCACTGTCTGCGCTCTCAACCGACAAGTCGTTTTCATCAGATTCGGATAACGAAGGCCGAAAGAGGTCCCTTGATGAAGGAGCACCACTGATTGAGAAAGAGATCAGCGCGGATATCGGGGCGGATGCAGCAGCATCACTCGATAGCGTCAGCAATGAGCCATTAACTAAGAAAGTGAAGGTGGAGATCGAAACAAAAAGCAGTCCTAGTGTTGATGAAGTTCTTCCTAGTGCTGATCAAGCTTCTCCTGTGAAGGAAGCTAGTACTGAAACTCCCACTGCTAATGAGACTCCAGCTAAGGAAGCTCCAACTGCAAAGGACGCGTCCAATATTAAGCAGGAGGCTCCTACTGTGAAGAAGGAAACCCCTCCTGCTCCAAAGAAGAAGCTGCACAACAAAAAGAAAGTGGACAAAGAGAAAGAGAAAGAGAAAGAGAAAGACGAACCGTTCGATTCCTCCAACGAGGAAATCGCCAAGCAATACAAGAAGTTCAAAAATGCTCCCAAGTACAATTTGAACAGCGAGGAGGTGTTCTGTATATGTAGAAAGCCCGACCACGACGGGCTGCTCATGATCTCGTGTGACGGCTGCAACGAGTGGTTCCACTTCACCTGTATGAAACTCAACGTTCAGTATCAGAACTTGATTGCCAAGTTCTACTGTAAGTTCTGCAGCTGGAAGGATGTTGGCTTCACACAGTGGAAGAGAAAGTGTAGAGTAGAGACGTGCTTCGAGTCCATCGCGGCAGAGGGGAACTCCAAGTACTGCTCAGAGAAGTGTGGTTTGGAGTACATTAAGGACAAGTTGTTAGGAAAGGAGCGGCCTCTGCTGATAGGGAAAGAGACAGATAAAGCATTGCATGTTTTAACCGAACCTGAGATCAAGTCGATTTTGATCTACAGTACAAGCAACGGGGCCACGGACGACGAGCAGTATAGACATTTGAAGGTATTAGGATCCAAGCTTCCAGAATTGGCAGAGGTGGTTGAGTATCAAAGTGATCCGCTGATCGTGGAGAAGTTCCCTGAGGGCCTCCGGGCTGAAATCGAACAATTTACAACCAGAATGACCAAGTTGCAGAGCTTGGTGAAGGTTTACATGGGTAAGCTCGAGGTTCTCTTGAAGTTGCGTGAAAAGTTGAAAATAATAAACGAAAGGCTACAAGAAAGGGACCAATCGGACAACAAACCAGATGAGACTAGTACCGCAAGCAACAGCTCCAAATCAAGGAAGGGCAAGTCCAGCAAAGTCAAAAAAATCGAAATTTGTGGCTACGATAAGATCTTCAGCCTAGAGGAAGATGAATGGATACGATACGCAGAGTCCAGCAAGGAAGTGATAAGTGCCCTTGTGGATAACCCGTCGTTGTCGTACTCTAGTATCCACGAGGATCTCCGTCGCCAAATCGACGATTTGGTGGACTTCTACCACACCAAGGAGGACGAAGAAACCTGGTTTAACAACAGTATCTGCATTAACGACAAGAGGAAGTGTGCAAGGCATGGTGGGTGGTGGAGCTTGGTCCAAGATGAGATCTCTAACAGAATCGACCAATTCCACACAGATATGAGAGCAGTGGAGAGAGAAAGACTGGCTGTACTTCGTGATTACACCATACTGGTGTTTGAAGGTGAAGCGAAGCTCGCTGAGAATGAAAAGCTGACTGGAGATGAAAAGCTGGCTAGAAATGACAGTAATCTGGCCGAGAAGCTGTCAGGAAATGACGGGCAACTGGTTATTGGGGCCTGAGAGAGAGAAATCTGGGAATCTGTATAGATGTGATAGAATCTGGACCCATTTTGCATATTAAGTCTACTACTACGTATGCGATGTAGATTTTCTGGAGCCTCTTCGTACTTAGCGACTACTACTTACATCTCTCTAGACCTACCTGAGACTCTTTGTATATAACAACAACTCTACAGCAACTGCAGCTCTTCTGTAATCTGCTTGTATATTAAACCACTTCTAACTTAACTATTTCTTCTTCAATCCGTTGATTGTAGCAACTATCTTACGTGTGTGCTCGTAGTCTCTGAATTCGCAGAACCAAACACCCTGCCAAGTACCAAGAGCCAATTGGCCCTTAGAGATCGGAATGGTCAATGAGGTCCCAACAAGAGTAGACTTGACATGGCCAGGCATGTCATCTGGACCCTCATCAGCATGAACGTAAAAGTCTCCCTCAGGCACAATTCGGTTCAACGAGCTGGTCATGTCTTCTCTAACATCCGGGTCACAGTTCTCATTCAATGTTATACCTGCTGATGAGTGCTGAAGGAATAGGTGCAACTGGCCAATTTCATAGTCACGAATCTCGGGCACTTTGCGAAGGATTTCATTTGTAATAAGGTATGATCCTCTTGAGCGAGGAGTCAACGAAAACTTGGTTTGGTCCCAGGATGACATACTGGTGCTGATAAGAAAGAATTTGGTTATGTTCTCTTTTCATTGGTGCAACTTGGGGGCCATCTATATACTGGTGGTGTGCTCCTGTATGTAGTGCCCTTCACTTGCTCTATAGCGGCTGGGCTTGCTCTATAGCAGCTGGGCTTGCTCTACGTTAGTAAGGGTTTGCTCTACGTTAGTAAGGTTTGCTCTACGGTTGCAGCTGGGCTTGCTCTACACTTGCTCTAGTACTGCAGTTCGCTTACTCCATACTAGGTGGTTCCGATGCTATTCTCTTTTCTTTTCTTGACTATGCTTGCATAAGCTAATTGAATTGCTCTTTATTTGTTAACGTTATTAGATCTATCTATACAATTAACAGCAAACGCTATGAAAAATTAAGCAGCGGTTTGCATCCAGTTCGTAACTGGTGGATATCTATCTGAGATACCCAAAGCCAAACGAATTTACTTCATTTTATTCTTGCGGCCCTTTGGAACTCTGGTCAACCAGTAGAAGAAGACGGTCCCGATCATATCGATGAAGATAAACGACGAAAAGATTCCAATGTCTCTGCCCTTGTGTTCATAAGAAGCCCCGACTTGGTCCAAGAACACATTTGTACTAGACATACTGCAGAACTGACAAATTGAAGTAGAACTTGGGTCGACCAAGTACCCACCTGCCACTGACATGTACTTTGCCATGTACTCACCACATGTAGATCCGTTGATAGGAGTAAATTGGGCCAATTCGTTGTAAGAACACTCCACTGCAGAGTTGGCAAGTCCAATGGAAAGCATTGCAGAAACACAGTAGGTGAATGGATTAGCCCTATACATGAAAATCCAGAATCCTGGTAACGGCTTCTGCGCTGATAAAACCCCACAGAATCCTAATAAGATAGTGAACAAGATGGTAGCCAAATCTGCGGCATTATCAGCCAATTCAATGAATGAGATACACAACTGGCCCATGGTCTGAGTGTACACATAAAATATGACAATTGCAATCCACATCAATGCTCCTCTTCCATGGACTGTGTCTGTAGGAACTGCATTGTTGTAGAGTCCACTAGGGTAGTACCAACAGAAAAAGGCAACCGTACCAACTCCAATTTGCCATGGAATTTCAACAGTGATTTGTGCTGCAATGAATGCTTGCCAGCTAAATACTTTTGAAGGTCTTTCTCTCACTTCATATAAGGACCTCTGAGTGACAAAATGGGGCAAATACTGTTGAACTAACGTGATGAAAACAACTAAAAACATAAACACAGAAAACATTTGATTCTGTAATCCTTGCAATGATTTGTCGGCTTTGAAAAAGGAAAACCCATTAAAGAGTGCTGAAAGTACACACAACGAAACTTTTGAATAAGTATAAGATGGGGTTCTCCAATATTGCTCGAAAACTCTCTTGGTGACGATCAAGTATTGCTTCCAGAATGGAGCGGCAAATTCCTTCAAGTTTTCTGGATTATCATCGATGGGCAACTTGACAAGTTCCTGTTCCATGTTATCTAATTGTCGGTTAACTTCGGCGTATTCATCAGAATTTCTCCAAACTTGGAAATAGTCTTGGCTTGCTTTTGATCCAGGTGCTGCTCCAATAACTTCAAGCATCCATTCTGCAGGGTTTGCCTCCGGTGGACATTTGTGAGCTCCATACTTCTCAAAGTAGTCAATTAATGTCTGACAGTTCTTACCCAAATCCCCAAAGTACACAGTTTCACCGCCCTTCTGCAAGAAAAGTAACCTATCAAATTCTTGAAGCAAGATAGCGGAAGGCTGATGGATTGTACATAAGATCGATTGCCCATGATCTGCCAACTTTCTGATTAACTTACAAATTGACCATGCTGTTTGTGAGTCAAGTCCAGAAGTAGGTTCATCTAAAAATACCAAAAGCTTTGGTTTCGCAACCAATTCCACTCCGATTGTTAATCTCTTACGTTGTTCGACATTCAATCCTTCACCTGCAACACCTACAACGGCGTTAGCATACTTTTCCATTTCAAGTAACTTAATAATCTGATCAACATACTCATCCTTTTCTTTTTTGGAAACTGACAGTGGTTGACGCAAGTAAGCTGAAAACTTTAAAGCTTCACGGACGGTGGAAGTTTGCAAATGCAAATCCTGCTGTTGGACATATCCAATGGACCTTTGAAATGATGAATCTGTCGAGTGTCCATTAACCATACGGACTCCAGAAGTGATTTCACCACTTGTCAATCTTTCGGACAACGCATTAAGTAATGTTGTCTTACCGGCACCAGACGCTCCCATTAGCGCAGTAACTTGACCGGGTTTAACCCAGCCGTCGATATTACGAAGAATAACTCTTGTCTCCTTCTTAATTTTGACTTCATATTGCAAATCTCTCCAGTGGAAGATACCAGATTGCTTAGGGATTGAAATTTCGTTCGAATCCGACAGGCTTTCCTCAACTTCCTTCGCTTCCTCTGGTGAAACTTTTTCTAAAAGTGTTCCATTTGGAGAACCTGAAGACTCAACATCTTGAGATCTTTTCTGCTTTCTTAATTTGCTTAAGTCCTTCCTCTGGAAGAGTAATATTTCACCCTTTTGCATGGCTCCCTTATTGTATTCACATAGGATAATGTATGTCGCAAGGAAGAATACAACGTAACCAATTATGATACCCCAGTTCCTCCATTTATGGCTATTATAATACCTGAAGGATCCAACGATGTAGTCATCACCATTAACCAAGAGATCTCCTGGTTGTGATCCTACGGCATTACAGACAAAATTGGTTTGACCTGCAATAATCTTGTAATCTGCACCCATGGGGACAAACTGGGAACAGGTAAAGTTACGACCACTGAACTCATTTGCCACAAGTGCCTCAAAGGCATATGCGACTGGATCAATATAATTAATCCAACGACACCAACCATGCATATGTGGAGTGGGGATAACAAACCCTGTAAAAATAGTCAAAGCTAACAACAAAATAGAGGCAGGCGTCATAGCTTGTGATAAAGTCTTTGTAGCAGCACCGATTGTCCTAAATAAATGCGACATAGCTAATGTTGACGTAAAGTTGATCAATAGATAAAAGAAAAAGTGACCAGGATTTCTTCTGAAGTTCAGCATAAAGTATAAAACCAAATTGAATGAAATACAGACAACTAGTTTGGTTGGCATTTCAGTAATAATCGACGCTAGTGCATCGGCAGATGGATGATACAAAGCATACTTTTTATGCTTTTCAACAATTGGACGAGCTTCATAAAGAGAAAAAATCTCCAAGACGGAACTAAAGGCATTAAACAAAACAGCAAAGAACAAAGCAGCGGTCCTAGAGTAGAATGAGTGGGTGTCCGGTCCCATATTGTAAAATATAGAGGACAAAATCAACCCAATTAAAAAGTGACCAATGATATTGAAAAGAGTAATAGATGGATCTCCCCTGGTTCTTCTGAAGTTCCTGAACATGACGTATTTAATTTGCATGAAGAATGAAACAGTCATTGGTGAACTCCTATTCAAATTCTTTGATTGCCTGGCTCTGTGAGCCTCACTAAACTCAGCAACAGCACTTTCGCCATTCACAGCCTGTAAATACTCGTCGATTTCACTAACCAAGCGAGCCTTTTCAGGGGAATTATTCCAATACTGGTAAAATTCGAGGGGTGTCCTTGGAACCTTATCTTCGTAGCCTTCCTTTACAACTCTTTCAGCAGGATTTGTCAAAGATGTCAAGAAATCTGCGGTGGTTTGACGCTGTGGACATCTATAACCCATGTTCAAGAAAAATATTTTAGCTTCCTTAGCTTTACCATAAAAGATTTGATACCCTTCATACAAAAGTATAACGTTGTCGAATAAATCGTAAGCATCTTGGGAACATTGATAAATAGCAATTAATGGAGTTGCTTGCATAACAGATGCTGAGACCTTCAAAGATTTGAGAAATTCTAGCGCAGTTGCAGCATCTAAACCTCTGGTAGAATTGTCCCAACATTGAATAGCTGAACGAGAAAGGGCAACCTCTGCAATGGAGACTCTCTTTCTCTCACCTCCGGAAACTCCTCTGATGAAATCGTTCCCAACTTTTGTATCCTTCGTGTGAGACAACCCATAAGTTGCCATAACCACGGCGGCCATATGCTTGGCGTAACCTTCTCTAGTGACTCCAGGAGGTCTGTTCTTTGGAGATCTTAATCTGGCAACAAACTCCAAGGTATCCTTCACTGTCAAATGAGGAAAGTGATTCTCCGTTTCTGCACAGTATGTCACTTCCCCCCGGAAGTGCTTTTCAATTTGGGCTGGTGTAATACCATCGTATGAGATTACAGATTCTTTGTCGATGTTGAACCCGTACGTCTGGTTCGCGATAGCCTTTAAAAGTGTGGAACACCCAGACCCGGGTCTTCCTAGCACAACGGTTAGCTCACCAGCCTTGATGAGCCCATCCATTGGCTTCAAAATATCAAAACTATCCTCGTTTGAACGTCTCATATACTTCAGGATCTGCTGGTGGGCATATTTGAATATAAGGTTATCAAATGTTGACTGGTAGTCCAAGTCGGTAGAATCTCCGTATGCTCTCAAGTTCTTGTAGGCAAGTCCAAGCTTGGCAGGGTGGTAGAACTCGTAATCGGACTCAATGAGCTTCCTCATATTCATTACCCAGTACTTCGAGTCGAACTCGGGACTTTCAGGGTCAAGCTTGGGACTGATACCAGTTCCGTCGCTGTTCATGGGAATCTCTCCGTGGATTTCTGACATTCCTGTGAGTGTGCGCATAAGCTCCAAGTTAGCAACGGACTTCATATCCCCTTCCAATTCATCCAAGACATCATTTCCCACAAGAACACCACTAGTATGGGAGTAAGTTCTTGCCAAATTTCGAATTTCATTAGATACCTCGCCGTCGTAACCTTTATAATTTTTGGCGGCTTCCTCTTCATCATCCTCTCGATAGATTGTGTTTCCTCTGGTAGGATCTACTGGAGGATCATGTATCGAAACCATTTTTTTTTATTATTTTTAGCTTACAGGGGTACGAGCCACAAAAATTTAGGAATCAACTTCTATATTATATATAAACATCTCAACGTGTAGTGACCATGTTGGTTGTGATGCCTTGCCTCCATAGAGAAAATAGAAGTAATTGCTTCTCTACCGAGGCTGGACATAAGATTTATTTTTGAGGGTGGGCTGATACTTCTTGCATGTATGTATCACACACTGGAGAATCTTGCAGCATATCACCGAATTTCAGGATGCAGCAGGTGCGGCTCAGGTGTTTAGATGAGGCTAACCCGAGGATAACTAGTTTACATTGTTCCGCCTTACTTTGGTATTTGGGATGAGGTACCTCATTTAAGATGAGTCTTGCTCTTTGGGAAGTTAGAGCGTCAAGAGCATGCATCCCAAGAAGGGGCGGCTTTCGTCTTGAATAATACATGTTGCTGGTGCAGGCTGCCTTCAATTGTGATCCTGTTAGTGGTGGAAGTTGCGGTATATTTCTACCGTGTTGCTCTGGGGTGATGTTCATTCTTCCCAACCATGACTTCCTTGTATTTTCCAGTAAAAATACGGCACCCGGGAACAACTAGAACCCGGAATATGTGTATCACTAGGCAAGTTAGTCTCATCTTATTTTTTTTCTTTGTCTTGTATTTTATTTTTATTTTTTGCTCTGCCTTGCTTGCAAATACGAAGTGTCATGCAGTTCTCCACATGGAGGTGCAGCCCTGTTCTGCAATCATCAAAATATGAGCCTACCGCAACAATTATCATTTATTGACCGAATTATAAGACAAAGGGCTCAAAATGTTACATAGACATAATGCAAGTTAAAGAAAATATTTCAAAATATACACATACACCTCACCTATTTCATCTTCTTTTTGTTTCCATGTGGTACTCTCGTTAACCAATAGAAGAAAACCGTTCCTATCATGTTTATAAATATGAATACAGAAAATATTCCGATGTCTCTTCCCTTTTGGTCAAAATAGACATTGACAGACTTTAAAAATACATCAGTGCTACTTAATGCACAGTACTCACACATTCCAGTGCTACTGGGATCGGTCAAATAACCGCCAGCAAATGTAATGTAACTTTCCATGTATTCCCCACACGTTTGTCCTCCAATTGTATAAAACTTGGCTAGCTCGGTTGGGTCACACTGAACATCCGCTTTGGCAAGTCCGATCGATAGCATTGCCGAAACACAGTAAGTGAATGGATTTATTCTATACATGAATATCCAAAATCTTGGTAAAGGTGATGCGGCAGATAAGATACCACAGAATATCAAACACATGGTAAACAAAAGTGAACACAAGTTGGCGGCATTGTCAGCCAATTCATTGAACGATATACACAACTGACCCATGGTGGAGGAGTAGATGTAGAAAATTACGGCCGTAACCCACATCAAGGCGCCTCTTTGATGGACGTCATGCGATAAATATCCATTTCTGTAAAAGCCAATAGGATAATACCAACAAAAGAATGACAATGTCCCGGCAAATATCTGCCAAGGAATCTCAACTGTAATTTGGGCTGCTATGAAAGTTTGCCAACTGAATGTCCTGGATGGACGTTCCCTAACCTCATATAAGTCTCTTTGACTGACAAATTGTGGTAAATACTGTTGTACTA
Source organism: Dujonia oleophila (assembly GCA_030563865.1). Lineage (NCBI taxonomy): Eukaryota > Fungi > Ascomycota > Pichiomycetes > Serinales > Debaryomycetaceae > Dujonia > Dujonia oleophila. The sequence goes on along the minus strand of JAJMKG010000004.1, from coordinate 506,726 downwards.
AAGTGTTGAATGCAACTAGAAATGTGAAAACAGAAAACATTTGATTTTGTAAGCCTTGAATAGTCTTCTCTGCATTGAAAAATGCAAAACCGTTATAGAGAGCGGTTATGGCTGACAACAAAATTTTGGAGTATGTGTACGAAGGTGTTCTCCAATATTGCTCGAAAACTCTCTTAGTGACAACAACGTATTGGAACCAAAAGGGAGTTGCAAATTCTTTCAAACTCTCAGGATCCGCTTCTACTGGAATCTCTATAAGCACATTTTCCATTTCGTCAAGTTCTTTATTGATCTGAATGTATTCCTCAGAATTTCTCCATACATCGAAATAGTTTTGACTTGCTTTTGATCCAGGTGCTGCTCCAATAACCTCAAGCATCCATTCTGCAGGGTTTGCCTCAGGTGGACAAGGGTGAGCTCCATACTTTTCGAAGTAATCAATCAATGTCTGACAGTTCTCACCTAATTCCCCAAAGTACACAGTTTCACCGCCCTTCTGTAAGAAAAGTAACCTATCAAATTCTTGAAGCAAGATAGCGGAAGGTTGGTGGATTGTACATAAGATCGATTGCCCATGAGCAGCTAACTTTCTGATTAACTTACAAATCGACCATGCTGTTTGTGAGTCAAGCCCAGAAGTAGGTTCATCTAAAAATACCAAAAGCTTTGGTTTCGCAACCAATTCCACTCCGATTGTTAATCTCTTACGTTGTTCGACATTCAATCCTTCACCTGCAACACCTACAACGGCGTTGGCATACTTTTCCATTTCAAGTAACTCGATAATCTGATCAACGTATGCATCCTTATCTTTTTTGGAAACTGACTGGGGTTGACGCAAATATGCTGAAAACTTTAAAGCTTCACGGACAGTTGAGGTTTCTAAGTGTAAATCCTGCTGTTGGACATATCCAATAGACCTTTGAAAAGATGAATCCGTCGAGTGTCCATTAACCATACGGATTCCGGAGGTGATTTCACCACTTGTCAATCTTTCAGACAATGCATTAAGCAATGTCGTCTTACCAGCACCTGAAGCACCCATTAGCGCAGTGACTTGTCCAGGTTTGACCCATCCATCAATGCTGTTAAGAATAATCCTATTTTCCTTTTGAATGCTAACTTCGTAAGTGAGATTTCTCCAATGGAAGACTTGTGCCTGCTTTGGAAGACCGGTGTTAGAGCCCGTTACAGATTCCGGTTGCCAAGTTGAACCTTTTTCTTTGGCATATTGAGGAGAGACTTGCTCTTGAGAAGATATAGAAGATGCGGAATTCTTCACCTCGTTCAACTCGATATCATGTTTTCTTTCTTGTCGCTTCACCATTTTAAGGTCTTTCTTTTGAAACAAAAGGATTTCACCCTTTTGCATTGCACCTTTGTTGTATTCACAGATTATTATATACGTCAAGAGAAAGAAGATGGTATAGGCCACCAAGATTCCAAAGTTCCTCCATTTGTTCTTATTGTAATACTCATAAGACGTGTTTATGTAGGCATCTCCATTAACATAGTGACTGCCTAAAACTGCTCCAACTACAGGGCAAACATAATTGTCTTGTCCCTCAGCATTTGAATAGTTTTCACCTGTCGGTACAAACATGGAACACTTGAACTCACGCCCGCTAAACTCGTTGGCTATAAGTGCCTCAAATGCATAAGCAACTGGATCAATATAATTGATCCACCGACACCAACCATGCATCTTGGGTGTAGGTATAACAAACCCTGTGAAAAATGTGAGGGAATACAACAAGATGGATGCGGGAGTCATTGCTTGTGATAATGTCTTAAATGAAGCACCTATCGTTCTGAAAAGGTGAGACATGGCCAATGTTGCAAAGAAGTTGATCAATAAATAGAAAAAGAAGTGACCTGGTTCTCTTCTAAAGTTTATCATGAAATATAACACTAGGTTAAATGCGATGCAAACCAGAATCTTTGCTGGTAACTCTGTCATAATGGATGCTAAAGCATCGGCAGAAGGATGGTATAATGCATATTTTTTATGTTTCTCGACTATAGGACGGGCTTCATAAAGTGAAAAGATTTCTAACATGGATGCAAATGCGTTAAATAAAACTGCAAAGAACAAGCCTGCGCACCTTGAGTAAAATGATTGGGTATTGGGTTGCAAGTTGTAGAATACTGATGACAAGATTAAGCCCATAATGGTATTCCCAACGACGTTGAAAATTGTAATAGAAGGGTCTCCTTTAATTCTCCTGAAGTTACGGAATATAATGTATTTGACTTGCATGGAAAATGACACAGTCATTGCCGATCCTTTACGCAAATTGTTAGACTGCCTAGCTCTATGAGCTTGAGCAAACTGAGAGCTTGCTTCCATACCGTTAGCATCTCGCAAATACACTTCAACTTCGCTAACGACTTCAGCCCGTTCTGGAGAATTATTCCAGTATTGATAGAATTCAAGTGGAGACCTAGGTACTTTGCTTTCATAACCCTTCTTAATAATACGTTCTGCCGGGTTCGTTAAAGATGTCAAAAAATCTGCTGTGGTTTGTCGTTGAGGGCATTCATACCCCATTCTCAAAAAGTAGTCCTTGGCAGCTCTCGAATTACCAAAGAAGATTTGATAACCTTCGTAAAGGAGGATCACCTTGTCAAATAAGTCATAGGAATCCTGCGAACATTGGTATATAGCAATAATGGGAGTCGCTTCCAAAACAGTAGCGGAAACCTTGAGAGCTTTAAGAAATTCCAAAGCATTGGCAGAATCTAAACCTCTAGTTGAGTTATCCCAGCATTGTAAAGCAGATCGAACCAAGGCAACCTCTGCAATGGATACTCTCTTTCTCTCACCTCCGGAAACTCCCCTGATAAAGTCATTGCCTACCTTTGTATTTCTAGTATGAGACAATCCATAAGTGGCCATCACCACGGCAGCCATGTGCTTTGCGTACTCCTCTCTGGTCACACCTGGAGGTCTATTCTTTGGGGTCTTCATTCGTGCAACAAATTCTAAAGTGGTTCCCACGCTCAACTGAGGGAAATGGTTTTCTGTTTCTGCGCAGTAGGTAACATCGCCTCTGAAATGCCTTTGGATTTGTTTAGGGGTGATTCCATCATACGAAACCACAGATTCCTTGTCAACTTTGAAACCATACGTCTGGTTGGCAAGAATTTTCAAGAAGGTAGAGCAGCCCGCTCCGGGTCTACCCAAAACCACAGTTAATTCTCCTGGCCTGATGACACCCTCCATGGGTTTAATTATGTCGAAAGAAGAGCCCTTCTTTATGCGGAATAAATGCCTGAGTGCCCTCTCTCCATACTTGAACAAGAAGTTGGAAAAGGTAGACTGGTAATCGGAATCAGCTGCAATTCCGTACGCTCTTAGGTTGCTATAAGCAACACCGAGTTTAGAAGGTTTATAAAAGTCTTCATCCGAATCTACAAGCTTCCTCATATTTAGGATCCAAAATTTAGAATCAAATTCGTCAGAATTGGGATCCAACCTGGGGTCCTTATCCACATGTACCATGGGGACAGTTCCAGGCAACTGTGAAAAGCTGGTGAGTGTCCTCATAAGGTCCAAGTTTGCGGTCGATTTCACCTCTCCGTGGTATTCATTCCTAGATCGGCTCTTAGTAAGTGCAATTGCCAAGTCTTTGATCTCGCTCTCAGTGTTCTTGTTGAACCCATCGTACGCTTCTGTACTCTCTATGTGGTCATGCGCATACGAGTACGGCTGGTTGGCACTATAGGAAGACAGTGCACTCATGGCAAGGTGTTAACAGTACTTACAGGCATCGTGAGAAAAAACAAAACTCGGCCAAATACTGGCTACGGGCTCTCTTTATATGATTTATTAAACTTTTAAGTAACTAGTTTAGTGGTTGCATCCTCATGGTTTGTAGCAACTAAGGCTTCATGCACCACTAAGCGCGGAGTAACCACCTAAAAAAGAATAAGAAAATAAACGAAGAAAAAGAAAGAAATTAAAGAAAAGAAAATCACAGGGCAATAGATAAATAGAGCAAACAACGGCCAGGTTGAAGTAGTATTTTGTGTGAGTGTAGCAGGTATGAAGCGGAAGAATGAGTACGTAGACCCCTTTGAGGCATTTGTAGCCGAGCGTGATGCAAACACTCGGCGTCTAATGAGAGGCAAGGTGACAGTAGTGAGAGAGGAAGCCGCAAGTTCAGGGTCCACGCCTGAAACGTTGGCTGGCAAAGAAAAATTGAAACTTAAAAAGGCAATAGTATACAAACACCAAAACCAGGGAGGGGGGAGTGGACAACATGGACAAGAAGCAGGGGCCAGTAAAGCATTAACATCAGATGGTAAAACCCCCATGTCTAGTATCAGGCTGAATATTATGGCACTCCATAACTCCGCGGACTCTCGAAACTATTCTCTGTCACCTATATCTGCAGTACAGCCCGATAGGCGCGTCAACCCCAACCTTAGTACGAGTAAAAATCCACCTAACCCCGTCAGAGTTCAAAATATTGGAAGTTTAATTAAAAGGGCAGAATTTTTTAAATCCACTCATGAGAGGGGTTGGCAAACAAGATTCAATTCTCTTGTAGAAAGCTTAATTCTTTGTTTGCTGTCTTCCCCTGACCTGGTGATCATCAAGTTTCAGTTGTACTCAAACGTGCGGAAGCTTATAGACTGGTTTATTAATTTCCGGTACGAATTCGTGGCTCTACATGAGAATCTTTCGGAACTTAGGGAAGAGTGTGAGCATAAATTAGCTGCACCTATAAAAAAGCCCCGGCTTGAAACTTCGCTAAAAATATTACTTGAACAGGCAAGCAGAAAAAATAATAATCCTAAAAACTCTTTAATTTCTACGGTTGTGAACCAAAGATATGTACCGAAGGATCTACGCAGAGACAAGAAAGAATCTCATCCGACCCATGTTGTGGAAGGTGTAAAAACCGTAGGAGTGTACATGGTGGCTGCGGAAGTGAGAGACATTGAAACTAAAGAGTGCAACACAGTTTTGTTATTGAAGCCGGGTAAAGGAAAAACTATTGCGATAGGAGATTTGGTAAAATTACCGGAAAACTCTAAGAAAACACAAGCAATCGATGGCAGAGATGTTCCAGTGTACCTAACATTTCAACTATATCGAGAAGCTTTATAGTGAAAGATATAGCCTGCTTCATTGAATCAAAATGATCAAAATGATCAAAATGCTGCTAATTTTAGCTGTGCGCATGAACAAATGACTTCAATTTCCTGATGTGTGAAGTGCATAAAAAATATTGGACAAGAAAATTATATAGTAAGATAATAGGTAAAAATGAGTAGTAAACTTAGTTAAAGAGAATGCAAACATGCATAAAGATGCGGCTATTTCTGATTACAGGCGAGACTCCGTCCCTAAGATGGAAAAAGAAATCTTTTTGGCGACCATGGAAGCTGTTTTGACAAAACCTGTCATGAGTTTGACTGCATTGCATGAAAATCTCAACATTGAAAGGCTGCAGCCTGAGATGTGCCTATGGAAAAGCTGTAGAGCATACATTGGAAACCACTTAAGCATACTTGCTTATTCACATAAAATGTTGTATGTTCCACTATATACTCCTGTTGACTGACTAGCATGAACCCTATTCAGTCTTTACAACTTTTTCTAATCTTTTTTTGATCCGAATATTTAGCGAACTGCCAGTGTAATTATAGTTCAAATAATAAGCAACTCCGTACGTAACACTGCATGAAGCTTATTTTGCGAAGTCTATATAAGGACAGCCAAGAACGCACTTGGATAGTTTTATTTATCCAATTGCCTCCACAAAATGTTTTCAAAGGCTGAAGTGAAGATATTCTTGTCTAGTTCGCCAAACGTTGGGCCAAATGATCTTGTAAAAGGACAGGTTGAAGTGAGAGCTAAGAAAGACTTCTTCCTTAACGAAATCAAAATCGAATTTTCAGGTCGATTGACAACAGAAATCGACGAACTAGTAGAAGAGGTATACTATCAAAATAATAGAAGGAGAGTAAGAACGAGAATTATCACCCATTCTGATAATCATTTTCTATTTCGTGATGGAATAGATTTAGGAGAAACCCTAGATAATCCCAGTGTTCAGAAGGGGGAAACAAGATCGTTTCCTTTCGAATTCATCTTCCCTTCGGTGGTCAATTGTAGAACTTGTGGCCATACCACTAGGCTACCCTCTACGAATGCCAATTCATCGAATTCAGAATGTCGGGTCATTGTCGACTACTCGTTAACTGCGTTTGTGGATCCAGATTCGACATTTGGAAAAGAAAGGGTTTCTGCACGGTTGGCATTTAGTCAGCCAGGCGATGAGAACTTATTGATCAACTTAGAGGGCCTAGACGGTTGTAGGGACTTTCTTGTGTGGAAAGGGAAAATAAAGAATTTTGTTGATCTGAATTATGAAAGTTACGGAACTATACCGGAGAACAATGACGAGAAGGGAAGCAAGGCGCCACTGGTGGAATCGGAATGCATCCCAAACCCACTCGATGAATCTCACAATCATACTAGATCGATTAGAAAGTTGTTTAACAGCCATTATAAGAAGGAAAACTACAGTAAGTTGGTTGGAGATGTTAAGCTAAAGTTTGAAATCGTTCCAAATAAGAGAGTGCTTTATACGACGGAGGATATTCGTGACAGCTTTTCTCTTATGATTAGATCAAGAATTCCTAACTTGAGGCCGAACTATTTGCTTTATTGTGACAAATCTTCTCAATTGGGACTTTTCTCTCTCAGAGGGATAAGAATTAATGTAATCACAACTTATGCGGTTAAAGCTAATACTCAATACAGAAACTTCAGTGTAAGTAAGAACATCTTCAGCAAAAAATACGGACATGAGCTTACATTTGACTTAGTTAACTTCTTACCTAACTACCAAGATGCTACTCAATTGGAATGGCAGGTCCCAATCGATGAAAAGTTGATTCCTGATGAGGTCGATATGAACGCGAGAGGAATTGTTCCCAACTACTTAAGTGGCTGTAATGTGCTAGATGTAACCCATGTTTTACATATGACTTTACTAGTAGCAGAAGACTTGGAGGAAGACCCAAAGGCAGTTGAATTTAGGTACGATATCAAAGTAATGTAATCTTAAACTGGGCCCAATTACTTGACACACTTTTTGCATATTTTTTGACAGTATGTATATATATTTGATAGTATATATGTATTAGCTAGTTGAGATTTTAAATAAATAGTTCATATGTATTTGCTTAAAAGTTATCCTAAAAATATCATCTTTGCTGCCATTAATAAATATACAGCAAATGTCAGATAGAACAATCCGCTAGCTGCTTTGGAAGAACTCACAGAGATGTAATTTAATTTGTTCAGAAGCAACTTGGCATACTGAGCCGATGCTAGGGAGAAAAATACCGTTGTTATCAAGAGAATAACAAAAGTAAACCCAGCTAAAAGTTGTCTCCAGAGCTTCCTATTACCCTTGACATAGTTGTGCAAAGTAAGGACTGCAGTAAAAGTGGTGAACAACAAACTTAAAATAAAGAAGGGCTGAATTACCTTGCACGCATTATACGAAGGTTGCATATCTTTGGAACCATCATAAAAGAACAACGAGCCCTGGTATCCACTTAAACTTGGAAGAACAACTACCAAGCTCGAGTTCACTTTCAGGACATCGTTATTTAAAACTTTCACGAGGTTCAACGCCGCGCTGGAGCTCCTTGTTGGCCCCGTAGTGAAGTTTGCAGTGTTCCCCTGGCCATCGATATCCCACTTCAACCAATTCCAGAGTCCCATTTGGTAAACTCCCTTGATGTTTAAGGATTCTCGGGAATAGGAACCAGAAGCAGTAGAGTTAGTTGGTATCAAGTGGTCTACTGACATATCTTGATAAGTAGTCTTTGATTTAATAAACCGTGCATTCGAAAAGTCAAATTTGAGTATGAACACTGACTCCATCGACTTGTTGACAGAACTTATAGTTAAAATCAACAAAGATACGAAGACGTACAACATTAGAATTGTGTTGAAAATTCGAGACTTAAGCTTTGGCTGCCTCTTGAACTTTTCATACGCCGTAGGTTCATAAAGCTTATTTGCTTCTTGTTCGTGGCCCTTCTCTATGTCTATAGGTGAATTCATTTGCTGCAAATTTTGCTATAGATCGTGGGGAAAATGAAGTTAAACAAAGAAGGTTCTTCTGTGCTTATTTATGTAAAGATTTGAGCCCTTCCTTGCTAACCCATCTCTCGGCTCCTCTTTAGTGAAATATATGAAACGCTTCTTTGTTGTGATGCACCAATATGGCCCATGTTTTCTATTGTTCCTTATACTATTCAGGTACAATGATGTCATAGATTACTAGATTCTCGTAAATTTGTTAGTCATTTCAGATGCCACTTACCGAGCAGGTGGAGGATATGATCGATCGGCAAGTACGAATGACTTTAATTCCCATTGCGGGAACTCAGCTCTATTGTTCACATCAGCCGTTTGGATCTGGCTAAAACTAATATAAAGGTACCACGCGGCTCTGACAGAACCGGATACAAGAAAAAAAGAATCACATTAATAGTTCGGTCGGCACAATAAGTAATTTTCCGTGACCGACCTTCCCTTTTGGACTGGGTATCGCTTGCTGGCCCGGCAGTTAGCCGGATTTGACTCCTCTTGATAAAAAACGAGTATCCCCCACCTTCATCAAGAGTGTCATTCTATAGTCATGGACTACAACTAAAAAAAAAAAAAATTATGAAGTAAAAAAAAGGGGTTACACCTTCCGTAGCGCTAACGTCTAGTTAGTACCGAAACAGATATATTAGCTACAGCTTCTGGCTCCTTATATTCCGTCTCTGCTCTGTAAAGCATTTGTAAGCATACCTTTTCATATCGGCCATTTTTCTGTTTTAGGTTTGGATGGAGCATTTTTTTCATTTAATTTAGAAAGTGTTACTAGACTCACTTTTTCTATACACTTATCACTTTTCCTTGTAAAGTATTCCTAGCTCTAATCCATTATAAAAATATTTTAATAATACTAGGTACTTTTGAAGAGGTAAAATGGTAGAATTGGCTGAAAACAAATATTTAAACACTTTCTTGAATGCGTTCTACAAGGAGTCCGACTTAAAGCCCCCACCAGAAAATGACCCTTACTTGACTTACTTAACTCAGGATGCTAAATTGGTTATGGGGAGCACGACATTCAATGGAGCTGATGAAATTGGACAGATGAGGCAGAATATGTGGTCAAAGGTGACCAAAAGGCATCATGTTGTCGAGAAAGTAGCTTTCGTGAACCCCACGGAATTATTAGTAACTGGATATGTTGAGTATACGTTATTTAATGGAAAAGTCTTGAAGAATCCATTTGCGGGCAATCTTATTTTTGAAAACGCTGATTTCAAGCAAATGACCTACTATCGAGTCTACCTTGATTCAGCTCCAATGATCGCTGCCTTGTCAAGCTAACTGAGATCATACATATATTTGACTCTGGGACTATTCTTGTACGGTACGCTTTTTTTGTATTACGATGCGTTTTTCATGCATTTAGGTGCGTCTGAGGTGCTTATCTGCCAAGATGATTAGAGAAACGAGCTTCGCCTGAGACCTGCATTGCTGTTGGTCTGGGAGAATGCTTTACAGTTGAGCTAGAGTGTACAGTTTTATTGCCATACTTTTCAGAATTAATTCAGTAGTTTTTATATGTGGGGTTATGAAATGTACGCTGATTTACATCAACTCTTCTTGGTTGCAGAGTATGTCTTGTAACTATGTTAGCTTTTTTTGTTACGTATTGTTTGCGGGAAATGTGCATCGGCAATGGCCAATTCCTGTGAAATACAGATACGAAGACGAATAAGGTGCATGGGTGAAAAAAGCAAAAAAAAAAAGAAAGAAGGCTAAGCAGATGATGCAATCCCGTCTTCCGATTTATCCTTGTGTTCAGTTCACCATGGTGAGTTTGGGCCCAATTTTGTAATGAAAGGTTTCATGAAGCCAGGAATGTAACTGGAGGCAGAATTGACCCGTCGGAATGAATATGGTGCCTCGAGCAGGTACCTCTAATCAACCGGTCGAATACCATGAGAATTAACTTTAACTAACATAACCCGCATATTGCAACGTTTTTTGTACATCTACTGGACTGAAAAAACTGCTGCATATGTAAATGAAGTTTATTCGCTCAACATTTCTATGCAGCATTAACTTTTTAAGAGGCCAGAAGACTACGTCTTATAGAACTGCGATACAGAGGAGGTATATATTTGGATTGTTTCTTCTGAGTGTTATATTCGTAGACGTGACTACCCTGAGTTGGGGACCTCCGATTGTATCCAATACAGGGCCCGACTGTACTCCTCTGACATCTGGTTTGATGCTCATGCGGTCAATGCGGCTCAGAAATTGTTGCGTAATATTCGCAATTGCAGCCATAGTTTTCAGCTCGGAGAAGTCCCATAGACTCCATCTGATGAGCATCGAGTCAGATATAAATAGTAGGTAGATGACTATGGTATGGAGAATAGTGTTACTCTGAAAAGTCGATAACATGGCCAGTATTGAAAAAGACGTCACAAGATTGGCGGAAGACTATTCCTCTACTTCTCTGAGCACATCTGATGCTACAACGATTGTGGTCAACGTAGACGATGGAAAATACGAGACCGTGGTGAAGAACTGGACAGAAGAAGAAGAAAGGCGAGTTACGAGAAAAATTGATCTCCTTGTGATGCCGTTGTTGGCATTCGCCTTCTTTATCTTACAGGTAGACAGAGGTAACATCTCGAATGCTTTGACTTCGACTTTGAGGAAGGACATTGGATTAGACAACAATAAAATTAATGTTGGAACTGCACTTTTCAACGTTGGTATAGTTATATTTGAAATACCAAGTAACGTTCTTTTACAGAAGTTTGGACCAAGTAGATGGTTAAGTTGCCAGGTAATCGTCTGGTCGTTGTGTGCCACCTTACAGTCGTTGATAAAAAACTACAGGGGCTTTCTCGCTACAAGATTTTTCATGGGGATGCTTGAATCTGGTTACATTCCTGGTGGATTGTATTACATCAGTACTTGGTACACCAGGAAGCAGTTAACTTCTCGTTACACGTACTATTTTATTGGAAATTTGGTTGCCTCTGCCGCTAGTTCACTTATTGCAGCGGGAATCTTGAAGAATGTAGCAGGAAATTTTGGGTTAGCAGGTTGGAAATGGATTTTCATCATAGAGGGTGTAATGGGGATTGGCTATGGATTAGTTTTTGCAGCATTGTTACCAGATTCCCCAAAAGATCCTAGACCTTTCTGGAAGGGTTTCAGAATGTTTACTGAGAGGGAATCAGAAATAATTAGAGGCAGGGTCCTTCTTGATGATCCTGAGAAGTTGCACGGTTCTGAAAACATCTCTTGGCCAGATGTGAAGGAAACCTTCGCCCAATGGCGTATCTGGATTCATTTTCTCTTCTCATTATCCTTCATGCAATCCACGCAAGCTTTGTCAACATACATTCCATCCATTGTGAAAAGTTTGGGTTACTCGAGTGTCGCAGCCAATGCGATGTCTTCTATTGGGAACTGGGGTGCAGTGGTGATGTTGATTTGCTTGACTTTGGTCAGTCATTACCTGAAGTTGAGATCGCCTTCAATTGTCTTTATTACCGTATGGCAGTTGGCTGTGAATATAGCACTCTTCAGTATTTCTAACACCAAGAGGAACAAGGCAAAGTTCGCACTTTTGGTGTTATCTGCCACTGGTGGAGCTAATGGTCATACCTTGAATTTATCATGGGCGAGTAGCAATGTTAGAAAACCAGTTCATCGTAGTATCGCGATGGCATTGATTGTTATGGCAGCAAACATTGCAGGAATATGTGCTGGTCAGATCTTAAGAAACAATGATGCTCCAAATTATCATCATGCCTTCTTAGCTTTAATGGTGCTTAGTATATTTTCTCTTTTGGTAGTTTCCTTTATGGCCATTCAGTATGTATTCAGCAACAAAAAGTTGGACTTGAAGTTTCCTATCATCGGGAATTCTGCAGAAAGCGATGAAGAAACGGGTTCTGAGAAGAGAAGCACTAATAGAGTCGTTGTTATTGGAAAAGATTTGAGTGAAGCCAACGTGGAAAAGGCTCTCTCTGGAATAAACACCGAAGGCTTCCTTATTGAGCAAGACAAATCAAATTCTATTGTGAACGAGGAGAAATTTAGATTCAAGCTATAGCTCTTAGATAGATGAAGATGAAAAAACGGATAATAGATAGGAATGATAATAGAGTTATTTCAAGACATGCTGTAGAGAGATTCACATTGAAAAATGGCTGTTTACCCTCCAACCTTGGGAATATTTTATGATTCTTGGAAATTCTATGAAAAATAATATTTATGGCAAATTTCACTTCTTCGAGAAAATATTCTTTAATAGCGACACATCTTGTTTTATTTTTCGGCTATTCGATAGTATTTCTTGGGAAAACCCTTGTACATATGATCTCATGTCGGCTATTATTCGCTTGCTCCTATACCTTTAAGAGCTTCTGAAGGTATAGGACTTCTCGCAGCCAATTCCATTCCTTTGCGGCGGTGTCCACCTTTTGCAGCTTATCACGCATAAAAAATAAGATTTTTTAACTTTTCATATGCACAAGCTGCATGGTACTCATATACTATGACGATTGCGTAATGTATGATGAAATGCAGCAGAACCACAGTACTGAAAAGTACATATATGGGGTAGTTAAAAGCTACATAACAGAGTTCCATTCCCATGTGGATCTTTTCTGATGATAAGGAGCGGGAGACAGAATGACTTCGACTAAAAGACCCAACTTTTTAATTATTATTGCTGATGATTTGGGATTCACTGACGTAAGTGCGTTCGGAGGTGAGATCCATACTCCGAACCTCAAGAAATTGGGCACCAGCGGAATAAGGTTTACAGACTTCCACACAGCGCTGGCGTGTTCTCCCACACGTTCGATGCTCTTCTCAGGTACAGATAACCATATCGCCGGTTTGGGGCAAATGAAAGAGTTTGCGTCAAAACATCCGGATACCTTCGAAGGTAAGCCTGGGTACGAAGGGTACTTGAATGACCGTGTTGCTCCACTTCCAGCCATCTTGCAGGACGACGGATACTACACCTTCATCTCAGGAAAATGGCATTTGGGGTTGCAGCCTGACAGCTGGCCGGTTAAGAGAGGGTTCGAAAGAGCTTGGACTCTTCTACCAGGAGCAGGTAATCACTTCAAGTACATCCCCAGATACGAGAATGGAGAGCAGATGAAGTTTACTCCATGGTTGTACGCAGATCACGATAGAGAAGTGGACTGCGAGAAGGAAATCCCCGGGGATTTTTATTCCACAGATTATTTCACTGACAAGGGAATTGAATTCCTCACGGACGATGAGCTGCGTCAAGACAGACCATTCTTTGGTTGCTTGACTTACACTGCACCCCACTGGCCCTACCAGGCCCACAGGGAAAAGATTGATAAGTACAGAGGCAAGTACAATGCTGGCCCAGAAGATTTGAGACAAAAGCGTTTGAAGCAAGCTATATCTGCTGGAATCCTCCCAGACGGGATTGAACCCCACCAGATGCAAACGTACCAGGATAAAAGATGGCATGAGCTCTCGGATGAGGAAAGAGCGGTCTCTGCTAGAATCATGGAAACTTATGCAGCCATGGTGGAGATTTTGGACGATAATATCGGGCGTGTTGTCGATGTATTAGAGAAGAAAGGAGAGCTCGAGAATACCTTTGTCTTGTTCATGTCTGACAATGGAGCAGAGGGTCTGTTGATGGAAGCACTCCCACTTCAAATAGTTAACATCAAGCAAGAAATTAAAAAGTACTACCACAACGAATTGGAAAATATTGGGAACAAGGACTCTTGGACCTTTTACGGAGATCAGTGGGCTCAGGCCGCTACTGCTCCATCTTACATGTGTAAAGGATGGAACTCTGAGGGCGGAATTAGGTGCCCATTAATCATCCACTATCCACCGTTCCACGGTACAACCAAGAAGCAGCGTATCGCAACAACCTTCACTACAGTCATGGATATCTTGCCTACCGTCTTAGATTTGGCCGGTGTCCAACACCCAGGTAACCTCTACAAGGGAAAGAAAGTAGTGACCCCCAAGGGGAAGTCTTGGGTGCCGTATTTACACGACAAGGAACTTCAGGTCCACCTGGAAGATCACGTAACAGGGTGGGAATTGTTTGGCCAACAGGCGGTGAGGAAAGGTGCTTATAAAGCGCTTTTCATTCCCAGACCATATGGACCAGCAAAGTGGCAGTTGTTCCACATCAGAAACGATCCTGGGGAAACAAAGGATTTGGCCGAAACTGAACCAGAGAGGTTGCAACAAATGTTGGATCACTGGGCCGAGTACGTTGCAGAGACAGGCTTGGTCGAGCTTGGCTCCGACTTCCTTTTCAACCATGTGGATGAGACGGGAAATGTGGTGGACTGGACGTACATTGAATGATAAGAGGGGACTTCAAGAACAGATATCCATACATAAATTACGATGGCATAGACTTCATGGGTAGAGAGAGAGACAACGATGAAATAGAAATGATTATGCTGGCTCATCTTTAAATGTGTAGATACAACATGTACACTACAATAATAGTACATTATATTAATAATGGTATTGTTATAAAAAACTGGCTAGTCTTTGACTAGATATTACAATATATACTCAACGATAATGGTATTGAAATGATATTGATGGTCCTATCGATCGATGGTAGGGCATCCTTTGAATTACTTTTTACTCTTTCTATGCTTCTTGTCCTTCTTGTCCTTCTTTCTGTCCTTGCTACTCTTGAACGCTTCTGAATCTTCGCCTCCTTCCACTGGCACCCATATGCTGTCGTCACCTTCAACTTCTTCCGGAGCCTTCTTCGCTTTTCCAAAGGTTTCCTTTCTCCATTCCTTCAAATTCTTGGACTTGGTGTACTTTCTCTTATCCTTCATTCTCAATTCCTTAGCTCTATAAGGTGCAAACTTCTTCAATCCGATATAGTTATTCAACAGCTTGTCATCAGCCAATATGATGTCCCTTGTGGTCAATCCAAACGCTTCTGGAGAGACTTCTCTGTATTTGAATTTGATTTCAGCTTCAGTTCCCCTTTTCTTAGAACGACCTCTCTCTTCCACCACATCACTAAGGATTCTTAAAGTGTTAGCTTCCACAATTTCCTGGGCTCTCTCCTTGATGGACTCCTTCTCCTTCTTTTCCAGTTTCTTGTCCTTGAGCTTATCCTTCTTGGACTTCTTTGCCGGAGGCTCAGCG
The DNA here is from genome assembly GCA_030563865.1 of Dujonia oleophila. Lineage (NCBI taxonomy): Eukaryota > Fungi > Ascomycota > Pichiomycetes > Serinales > Debaryomycetaceae > Dujonia > Dujonia oleophila. The sequence continues at coordinate 491,455 of JAJMKG010000004.1, read as the reverse complement.
TCCATTTCGTCCTCTTCGACTCCATCGACTCCTTCGTCCACTTCCAAGTCATCTTCGCTCCACTCAGGCTTCTCTATTTCAGCATCGTAGTACTGCTCATCGAAGATCTGCGCCATCTTGCTGTCCCAGTCCGTATCATCAAAGTCGTCGTTCAAGAGAGAGTCTCCAAACACCTTTTGGATTACATCGTCGGACACCTCATCACCAACCGCTTCCTTTATCTTCTTGAGTCTATCAGCAACCTCGTTAACCTTGGACATCTTTTTCTTCTTCAAGAGCTCTTGCTTCTCACGCTCTTCCTTCTCTCTCTCTTCATTTTCCCTTTCTCTTTGTCTCTTACGGCTGTTTGTAGCCGATCTTCTCAACGTGGCCTGGTTTCTAGCATAAGACATGATTTCTGCAGCATTGGGGTCTTCATATCTGAAGTTGTATGCATGTTCGAACTGCTCTACGGCATCGTCAAACTCGTCGTCGTCTTCGTTTTCTCCTCCTCCTACTCGGTCCAAGTCAATCACCTTGTCGTTCTCCTTGGGGATCCAAGCCTTCTTATCTACAAATGCACTCAAGAACTCATTCTCGTCCTTGTTGGGGTCAGGAAGACTGCCATTAGATTCATCCAAGACTTCACGCCTACTCTTGGCAGCTTTCTTCGTAAGGAATCCATCGTCGTCGTCGTCATCTTCGTCATCTCCTTGGAAGGCGTTCTTGATATCAGAAAGCAACTGATTCCTTTCTTCTCTTTCAGTAACCACAAAGGGCTTCTCACCATCCACGGTTCCAAATTCATTCTCCTCATCATCGTCGTCGTTTTTGTAGTCTCCTGAAAGCAAATTCATTCTGTGGTAGTCCTTCAAATAGATTGGTTTATCGCTGCCGCCTTTACCCTTCAGGGACTTCTCTGCGCTACTGGAGGTAGGATCGCTGAAGAATTGGACATTTGGGTCTAACAAGCTCTTTGGATTGGACTTGATAGCACTTAAAACTTTATTAATACCTTCTTCAATGCCCTCAGTGATGAGATCTCCAAACTCGTCCTCGGATTCATCAGAGGAACCGGATCCTGAATCGGATGGTTCGTCTTGGGTCTCGATTTTGGCACGAACTTGGACTGGTTTTTCTACATTTTTTGTGGTTAATGACTTCTCTGATTGCTCAGCAACCTCTCTTGCCTTTTTGGCAGCGGACTTCTTTCTGGCCATGGTTATCTAGTGTGTCTCTGATGAAGAGAACATGAGATGAGTTTAGATGCATAAAATTTGGCGGTGAAGCTGAAGAGATGAGGTACTGCATATAGAATAATTTACATCTGATGTCCTGCATGGTTATCCAGTATGGTTGCAACTCAGTAGTGGATTGGAAGGTGGGTAGGAGGGCTAAAGGAGGGCGCGAAGATGGGAGAAGGATGGGAGTAAGATGGGAGAAGGAAAGAAGGAGGGACGGAAGGGAAGTATGGAAAGGAAGGTAGGAAGTACTAAAAAATAACCTGTATTTACATCAAATGAATATTTCGTCTTATATTGGTGTCGTGCATTGGATCCGTACTACTATGACGAAACAGACCTAGAGTTTCTCTGGTATTCTCTTCAATTCATACCACCACTCGTACCCCAATTCGCATCTATTCAAATCCAAATTCTCACTGATCACTCTCCACATAATCTTTGTCAAAAACTTCTTCTCAGATGGGTCACTAGCTTCAATCAAAATCCACATTTTATCGAGCCAAAAGGTGAAAATGCTCAATGGTAAGTACGGAATAAGGTTGAGGAAAGAGAATACCAAAGCTTCTCTAACAGTATCTGGGGAGAGCTTCTCCTGAAATTCATATGAGTTGTGTTGTTGTTCCTGTTTTTCGTCATTCTGCTGCTCTTCAAGCTGAACTTCGTCAAGCTGCTGTTGTTGGAACTGCTCCTGGTTTTGCTGCTGCTGTTGCCGCTGCTTATCTTTTTTCTTCTTGTCCCACTGAGGACCAAAATAAAGGTCCTTTGGTTTCTTCTTTTTGTTCAAGTCAATAATATCGATCATCTGTGAACTAGACTGGTCATCTTCAATGTGCAGCATTGTTGAGTTGGCTTCGTACTTGGCAATAGGTTGAGCTGTACTTATGGTGTTAAACTGACCATTTTTTCCAATGAACATCCCTGGTCTAGCATGAAGACATTGATCGAAAAGATAGTTAAGAAACTCATACCCAGCTTCGACATTCATCTGATTTTCAGATCCACGTAACTTCGGTCTTGATATATTCGTAAGGGTGAATTTGCCTATAGTTTCCACGGCTATACTCAATTGGTTAGCCGATAAGAGAAGGGGAAATTGTCCGAAAATGAGCTCCACGTATTGCATGATTTCATTTGTGTTCATGTCCTTTTTGTTTCTTGCAAATATTGACAAGAGGACAGAATGGGCACTTTCGATTACGTCAAAATTGACCCCTACTCCGTGCTCATTTTGAGCTAAAGAGAAACATACAGGAGAGATTTGCTCATGAGCAAACTTTGCAATGTTGCGACCCTGCAGCTGATTCAAGTAGTTTTCCCACAATCCCATCACGAATAACACTTTCGATCTCATTATATAGTCTTCATGAACATTATACAAATTCAACTCTCTGTAATCACCGACCAACCGAGACGTAAGACGCTCAAACGGGTCCAGAGCTCCTCCATCCATGGCTACTTCTATTGCTAGGTAGTACACAAAGTTGTAGCTATCGAACCCCCCCTGTCCAATGGAGAGTAGAATGAAGTTTAAATAGTAGAGATTATGAAGCACTTTCAATGAGATCTCTTTATAGAGAGATATAATACTGTTTCTATCTTCAACGAATCCGGTAAGTATTCCTTGGAAGATCAAAACCTGGCCAAATAATACGGACTTCATGACATGCCAGAAGTTGTCTATTGCCGGTATACTGACCGAACCCTTACTGGGAGAATTGTACTTAAAAGAGGACTGGGCAAGGTGGTTGACATTCCGGTTGAACTCCATGAGCCTTCCTACTGTGTATGAGACAAACTCGTAGTGCACATCAGTCGTCCTGCCGCCAGCGGTTATGGGCAACCGTTTCAAAAAACTCTCCAAAAGTAGCGAAATCTTGTTAATATGCTTAACAATCGGATCGTTGAAGATTACTGAGGTGTCCGCAACTCCAGGACCGAAGAAGGTGTGGCGGATTTTATCCTCAATTGAAACCAACATATCCACGAGCCTATGTACTACGAACCTCTCTGAGGTCAACCCACTTGTGAACGATAATATGTTCTGGTTCACATCGTGGAAGATTCCCAAGCTCATCAAACTCAAGTTTGTTATGTCCTTTGGGTAGATATCAGACATGGACCCACACAGCAAGGCGTTCTTGAACAATTGGGTCATTTTGGAGTCCCAGTCCGAAAAGAACCACCCGTACGAGATGTAGTTCCTCCTGGTATACAAATTGTCCCGCAAGTCGTTGGACAATGTCAAACCTGCAATTATGGGGAGCACTTTCCAGCCATTCGCAGGCGGGTCAAAATCTACGAAATTCTGCAATTCTTTGCCAACAACGGCGTACCATTTCTTGATCGAGATGGACGGCTGTGACACTTTCAACTTGGTGTCTGCTATCATCTTCCACACCTCGATGATGAGGTAGATTTCATCGAACTCCGCTGGCCTGATGCCGTTGTGCACCTGTCCAAAGCATGTTGGGTTGTTCAAGAAAGCTGAGAGCAAAATACGAAGATTTTGCTCCTGCTTGACGTAGGGCAAATAGTGGAGAATGTAGCCGAGGACTCTTTGCACCGTCATCCCTTCGGGCGGGAACCTCAAATCATTGACAAGGAAGTCGAGGTCCTGGGGAGCAGAGTGCGTCACCTGCTGTTGCAGGAGCGAGCTGTAGGTAGACATACCGAGTTTATGGACAACGAGAGAAGAAACAACCACGAATGAAGTGTGGAGAAATTTCCACAAACGGGACGCCGCCAGGCGAGTGGAAGTGAGCCGCCATGTGCAGAACGCAAAAAATGTGTTGCTGCGTGCAAGAGCTCTCCCCATGTGAAGGAGAGAAGCAGTGTGTGCCGGGATTGGTTCCGCGCTCTTCGTAGAGGGGGGAGGGAGATCTCCAGACGCTGTATGCTGGCACACAATAAGAAGGAAAGCTCTTTTGTTATTAAAAAATATCAAAAGCAGACCGAGTTTTGCGTAGCTGGCGGAGGTCGCTGCTGCAAGCGTTGCAGCCATCGTGTGAGACATGCTTTTTTTTTGCAACCGTTGCTCCATGGGCCCCACACCCCCCTTTTTTTTAACCAAGGGCACGGCAAACGTTCTCACTATCGCACATATATATACCAGATTCGAAGTTACAACAAGCCGATGACCCAGCTTCCCAGAAGAGCCTACCCCCTTCTTTCTCCCAGGGCCGTAAAGTCGTACAATGTTATGTGCACTGGCACGACCTCTCGATATGGATTTTTTTCTCTGCTCAGTAGATTTTCCAATCTTGAACAAGATCGAAGAGGGTAGAGCTAACTCATTCCAGCGCTAGAACGCCCACTTATTCGTCAAATGACCCAGAAACCATTGCTATAGACACCCCAGATACACAGAAACACTTCTAAGCATGATTCGACATTTTCCGTTTTCTCAAACCTACAAAAACCTTGCATTTAACCTCAAGAACTTCAAGCCATCGTCACATAGGCCGTCGTTCAAGTCGGTTAACCACCCATTTATGCCCAATTCGCAACTCCAGAACTCTCTGTATGCTAGCTGGATAGTAGAGGCATCGTCCAAGTTGCCCAGTAGAATCATTCACCAGATGAAGACTCCCAAGAAATCCACCAGAAAGAGCTCGTCCAGCTTGGATCCAACCCCCCAAGTTGGAATCCACCAGTTTGGCACTTCTGGCGATCCCACGGGGCTGTACTACTACATACCCAAAGATTATGTCATAGACGATATACAGCAGCCGAAAAGTGTGTCAGAAACCGTATTAATGGCGTTTGAGCAGGGCAATTTAGCCGAGGTAGCGAGCTTGTTAGAGGATCACAAGGAGTCTACCCCAACGACCATTATAGAGCCAGATTTGGTCAGCATTATAGTAAAACTCACACTCAGCGAAATACCGTTCCCTAATTTCCACATTTCGGACCTACAGGTAGAAGTGCCGATGTATAGAAGGCACTTAAACGCGCTGAGAACAGATTCAACCTTTTATTCTTTCATCTACGAGCGAATACCCGCCCTCTATAAGATTTGTAAGACCTATGAGCGGGTTATGTTCAACGATCGGGACTTTCAGGAGTATTACCTATGGCTATGCTTCCATCAGAATGACACCGAGACATTGAATCTCCTTACTAGGGCGTACCTCAGACAGCAGGAAGATTGTGATTCCAAGGTACTTGCATATGCTGTGTGTTCCCACTTGATGAATTACGATACAGTTACCGCTATGGAGATGTATAGTTTGATCTTGTCCAGCAACAAGGACTTAGACGCTCTTTTCTTGGAACTGGTTCTTCAACTGGCTATACAGTTTGACAGCTTGCTTGAACACGTTCAGAAGATTTCACTGTTGTGGACCGAAGCTGGGCTCAAATTGCTGCCCAAGAGTGTTTCATTGATACTTCAGGCCAAGGAAAGATACCTGAGAGACTACAAGGCAACAGACGAAGCTCACTTGCGACCATATTTGGACCATTACTTGGTAAGAACGCAGCTTTTGAAGAATCGAATCCTCAGTAGGTACCCTACTCATTCATATAAACCAGTCTTGGAAGAAGATATCATAGAAATCAACGAAATAGCGAAGAAGCTTGGCGGGAAAGAAGGAGACTTTCAGTCGTTGAAGAACTTTTACTACCAATTAATGCAATTTTTTGGCCAAAGAAAGCACATGAACATGGTTCTTTTCATTCTGCATAAGATGAAGAAGGATAAAGTGAGCATTGACGAGGATTTTGTAAAAGTCATTCTGAAATTCTACTCCAGATCTGAGAAGTTTATGAATTTGTTGGAGTTCTTGAAATTTTCTCGCCAGAGAGGAGTCCCTTTCAATAGGCAATACCTAATTGATGTATACGAAGGGTTTATTAAGGCGTACCCTTACTATGGAGGAGAATTTGATCTGAAGTTCAGAACTTGGGCTGCACTGCAATCGGAAGACATACTGGCAATAAATTGCCTGGCTGTTAGCTGTAAGTCAACTTTAACCCCATACATTGCCAAAGTTAGACCAAATTTGGATCCTTTCAAGTATGATCTTGAGAAATGGAAATATCCTATGAATTCACGATCAGTTGATTCACAATTGGAATACAGATTTAACGTGGGGTTCCCTGAGCTCTCTAGAAGGGGAGTGAAGCCAGATTTCCAACTAATCAGAGAATCGTACGATCTTCTTCCAAGAAACGAAAGATATCGTGTTTTGGATGTAATGAAGCGTACCAGATCAGATTCTCCAAAGAAGATTCTTGCAATGATCAGATTGAATAAAGACAATCCCACCAAAAAGTATTTGCAGGATTTCATAAAGAATGAAGGGAATGGTCTCAACGCGCAGAATAGATTGAACATCCTGTCTTTGTTAATGAAGAAGGGGTTGAGTAGAATGTCTACGAATCTTCTAGAATCCATAAAACTAGAGGAATTGAATGATAGAGCCCATATGATTAGATTGCTGAAGTTGCTCAGACTAAACATATCTACTTGCCAACTAAAGAAGTTTGTGAATACCATCGACGAATTCCCTATTAATGAAGTTGTGTTGAGTCCATACATTTACAATAAGTGCTGCAACTTAGAAAACTTATTAGTTAAGCAAATGGAGGCGGAAAGGAAGAATTCAAAAGAAGCTGCTCCAAGGAAGTCAAAAACTTTGACCATAATAGATAGTGAGGGCAAACTTGTTGATTGCACTCTAGTCGAAGTACCAGATCAGCCTTGGCCTGAGCAGATGGATAATGCCATCGCCAGATTGCGGAGCTTCATAGCTGATATCCAGCTTCGTTTGGACAGCGATAAGCTAGATATAACACAAAAGATCGAGGAAACGTTTAAATTCCTCAACGAATGGATGAAGGAGAAAAATAATGACGAACGGAAGGTGTAATAGCTGAAAGGTTTTGGGTGCAAAATCCTTCGCTACTTTATGGGTTGCATATCCTGCATATAACGAGTACTGTATATACTGTAAATATTAATGATGATCTAAGTCAGAGTAGGCTTAAGGATGTAGTAAAGAAAGAAGGCAACTCGAGTGTATATAGGCCTCTAAGTCAGATAAAAGTCAACTAAGGATACCTGGAGGTGTATTCTTTTGATTGATTACAAAAAAAAAGCTCTTTTCTGAGATAAGACATGACTTCTTTTGCGGATGATCAGAGGACTTGGAATGAAGTAGTAAGTACAAAAGTGATATCCTTCAGTTGCGCTAGAAAGTGCTGAAAGTGTTGATAATTGAAGGCGATATGGTTTGGGGGACGTACCGCCGAAAATAATTGAAAGACGATGCGAAAAAGATATTATTTGGCTGCAGGGGGAGCGCAGCGCCAGTCGAAGTCTGCGAAAGTACCACATTTGCGCCCTGATGAGGCGGCAGTTGTGATGGCCCGAAAGAGTCGTATGAATCAGGGAGATTTCTTGATCAACTTCGATGTCAATCTTGTTGGAATTGATACAGTACCATCTGGCGAGGGCTACCATCAGTATCAGCAACTTCGAGCTGCAGATGTAGCCACCATGCGAGTCAGCTGCCCAAGTCAACATCAATATCAGCAACTTCGATATCATCGCAATTGCAGCTCCATTGCATGCATGGGTTTGGCTCATGGTCATCACGCGAGTCAGCTGCCCCAGCCAATATCAATATCAGTAACTAGCGTATCATCGTGGCAACAAAACCAAGTAAATACTCTTTCTTTACAGTACTAACAGACCAGGACCAACAACTACTCGCTGGCCTTCTCGCCAAGATTAGCAACTCATTGGAATGTGCCATATGCTCTGAACTTATGCACATCCCATTTATAACGTCATGTGGGCATTCCTTTTGCTACGAATGCTTGACGTCGTGGTTTCAGAATAAGTTGAATTGCCCCACTTGCAGAAAAGATTTGGAACAGCCGCCGACGTTAAATGTTCAATTGAAGACCATAAGCCGAAATATCACTGAATTGTTGATTGATACGAATAACGAGGATAAAGACGAAATAATAAAGTCGCGAGAAAGTGCAGATGCGCAGTATATGCAAGCTTTGGAGAATAGATCGCTCTTTGATGAGATATTCAAGAGAGCCATTACCTTAATAGACAATTCAGATGGGGTCCCCCGATGCGGGAACTGTCATTGGGAAGCGCATGGATCAGTGTGCTTGCATTGTGGTACAAGATTCCGAATTCCCATGGAAGATGACTATTATGATTCAGACAACGGAGATGCATACGACGAAGACGACGAGGAGGACGATAGAGACCTAGTGAGGACTGCGAACGATGTATACGATTCAGAGGATAGTTTTATAGACGAGAGAAGCATGCTAGACATAGAGGCAGATTTGGATGACGCCGGGGATATCTTGTCTTCGGATGAAGAAGAGTGGGGTGGGTTTGACCAAGGCGAGCCTGCATCTGCTCTGAATGGAGAAGAAGAGGAAACTGAGGATCTTGACCAAGCGCTTAGAAGATTCGATGACGGTGGGCTGGCCATGTCTCCCCAGCTTGTGCATAGCGACGAGGAGGAAGTAGCTTCTAGTCGAAGCACCCGCAGAGGAAGAAGAACGATCGAAGAGGAAGACGATGATTGAGTAGCGAAAGCAGTGTACTCAACCAGGTTAAACGAGAACGAAGACTGAGAGTATGGAAAAGAGCATTCATCAGTTCAAACAGCGAAAAGCCTTGACAGTAGCATAGTTAATTTTAATACAGGGACACTATACTGGTGCAATCAGCACTAACATTCTAGCGTGAGAATTTCTGTAACGTAAATTCAGGGCAAGGAGAAGTAGTGCGTGCAGTTCACTCATCACACCACAGGGCAAGACCACAGGCCAGACTACGACCAGTACAACCAGACGACACGGCCAAACTACACCCAGACCACACGGCCAGACTACTCCCAGGCAAGGACCTGGTCTGCAACATCCTGCACACAAAAATATCTGCCCATCCTGCACACATTATTATTGCGGGTATATCATTGGATAGCAACGCTTCACGCCCTGTGAGAGTAAGACGAAAAAAAATGAACTGATACTAGTTTCTATTTGTATCTCTCTTAACCATCAAACACGATAAGTAAGTAGGTGAAGGGTATATATTTGGGATCCCAGCATCAACAAACGGTTTAGTACTAACAAATTTGACCTCTAGAAAAAATGGCTATCGACCCAAAAAGAATTATTGATTTACAGAGAGAATATCAAAACTCCTCCAAGAGATTGTGGTACAGAGGCCGTAACGGGAAGGCATTGGTTTTGCCATTCTACGCATTATTCACATTAACTACTGTTGTTCCATTATTTTACACCGGTAGAGCTGTCTTAGGTATCAAAGATGAGTAGACTAGTTGGTTGAGCCACACAAGGATAGATACAGCATATATTCAATACAATACGTTAGTTTTAAGATGATGTAGTAGTACGCATAGTGCAGAGCACGCATACAAAAAGCATAACAGTGAAGAAGAGGAAGAAAAAAAAAAAAAAAAAAAAGATAAAAAAGGAAAAAATGCTGTAGTTTCTTGATCGCGTTTAGCTGGTAACCTCAAGTCTGTTAGTTCAGTGAGCGCTGTGATAACCATAGTAGCTGGGTGCGCGGACCAGGGAAGCAAGAGCCGCCTACTTACTAGTTCTTGTAGCACTCCATGTTTGGCACCGTACGTAGTGTAGTGCATCACGTGACTTTTGTTGGGGCACGGTGGGTCAAGTGGGCTCTCCCACCAACAGCTGGCGCCCAAGCAAAGCAGCCATCAGTTTTGGCTTGTTCTCTTGGTATGATGTTTTTTTTAGATAATCATATAGATATATAATAAATGGGTCTGTTTATTGAACTCCCCTCTTACTTGCTTTCCTCGGTAATCTCTTTTTTGCCCCAGCAAGATGTGGTGAGTTTGTCGCAGACTTGCTCCAAATTATACGAGCCATGCACCCACAAGTTGTATAGAAATATTGTGATCCAGCGCAATCCTTTACTAAAAGAGAAAAATGTAAGAGGTAGACTGTTCCGGCTGTCGAGGTGCACAGTGATTGCCGGATCCAATAATTTGGAATTGCCCGAGGCGCTGCATTTGAAGTTAATTACTGAGCGAATACTGACACTCACTCAATCCTTGCAGAACTCTGGAAAGCTAACTGATCAAATTGAAGAGATAACGATACACGGAATTATTGAAAATCACGCATTGTGCACCGTTTTGGCAGAATTTCTCAAAGTCGCTCGAAGTATGAAGAAAATAACAACATTCCACGCTGAAGACGAGAGCGTCCGAAAAATGTTTTTCAATGGCGGTGCTTTACCGGAGAGTGTAAGTAATTTCTATGTAGACGATGCTAGTTTCCAGTTCGAACGTAGCATGCACGTGAAGGAGTTAATCGTATCAGGTAATGGAGTTGAAATTCCGACCGCGGTGCTTGAACAGCTTGAGAGCCTACTGTTAATTGAGACTGCTAGCATATACAAAGAGGCACTTGATCAGGATTGCTTGCACGGCGTCAAGGGAATATCGGCCCATCAAGCACAGAATATTTTAAAGGATGCAGGCGAAAGCAATGCAGTCGCATTCTGTAGAAATGCGCCGCATGGCAGCCTTCCTAGCTTGAAGCACATGAAGGTTCAAGCATACCATAGTCTGCACCACGATGCCGAAGTAGATTTTCTCCCACTCGTTCAGAAAATCCCTTGGAACAGCTTACGAACGATCGACTTGAGCATAGGCTGCGATAACACACTGTGCAAGCAGAAGTGTGTGGGCGAATTGTTGGACTATATTTCATTGAAGATGATTTCCTCAAATATCACATGCTTGAAACTGTTAATTTTATCACATTGCAAGGTTCATGCAGACTATAACCAGACCCACGATTTCGATGTACAGTGGGACTTGGCAATATTTGGGTTTTTGACAACTTTAATGTATACGAAGAGGTACAGCATGTCCCATCTTGTCATAAAAAATAAAGCGGCAAGGAGTGCTGTATACTCGGATGGTGTAGAAGGAAACTACCACAAGAGAATACATCTATATACGAAGACTTTGCAGAACTTGGTTGCGCACAACTTGCGCCCAATCCAATTGGAATTACCCACATTTTTCACCACATTGGCCAATTACGAGCAGCCTATGAATAATATGCTTTGGAATGGATGTAAATGCACCCATTGCAGCCACACCCTAGGAGTGCTTGATGAATTACTAATGACGCATAAATATATCACCTCAGTTTGGAAGGACTTAACGACCTGCCAATTGATGACTGCCATCGGAGATCGGTTATATGAAAGGACAATTAATAGTAGTGGAGGATTGACCGCGGTTGATTGGGATTTGCATGAGAACCGGTTCGGGTTGCCCTTCCTCTGTTTACACCACAAGACTTTCGAAGAAGGTGAATTTGAGAACGAAGGTATTTACGAGGAAGAGGCGTCGGAAGATGAAGCCTTTTTCGATACTGAGGATATGCAAGTGGAATGCCCCTTAAAAAATGAAATCAAATTCAGCGATGTGACCTTGTCTATCTCACATTACGTTACAGATATACTTTTACGAATGCTCAATTTAAACAGAGGAGACGCAGAAGGAATAGATTTATGCGGGGAGGAGAATGATGGAGGATCTGGGGATCAATTGTTCTCAGAAATAACAATAAGCGGAATTCAATTTGCTGTTGGAAGAGAGAGTAATGGGACCAATTGGTTAAATTGTGTACTGACATAGCCACCTGCGATGATATGCGCTTAGATGTCTTGCATTAAGTGATGCAGACCTCTACTGTCCCAATTCTAGTTCCCCGGTGCATCTTTGGCAATCTTAAAAATATGCAGCTATTCAGCCAGGTGTTTACCCTTGAAGCCTACTATGCAAGATTTACCACATCTACAACTTTTCGCTATTCAACTATGCGGAAGGTCCGCTGCGTATGCAGCTAGAAAATAAACTTCTTCACTGTTGAATGCAAGATGGATTTCATGCATAGTGGTTACCACTTTTGGATTTTAACCGCTACGAAATGTATCGGCGAAGCGGATTTCTCTATTTGTTTACCACTGAGGCACAATCTTGCATGAGAATCTTCGCCAATTTTAAGGCTCTTTGTTTTTTTTTTGAAAACTGACCCAGACCCTTGGTGAAGTTTCAGTGTACATTGTAGTTCATTGACATGCATTGAGTTGATAACAATGTTATCTCTCTTATTATATAGCTTATATTGTGACTAGTTGAAAACTTTTACGAAAAAATTCTCTCAGTCCCATATCCGCCGCATCTGGCTAAGTAAAAAAATAGATCGCATCGGGGATCCGTATGCGAGATTAATATTATTTGACTTTGTGTTTGTGGTTGAGAATTTCTGGAAGAGATCCGCAATGAAGGAACATTTTAAACTAATAATATCTAACTACAAAATTATTTTAAAACAGATTTCATAGAGCTGAGGAAATAAAAGTTAAACAAAGTAATTTCATTTGGAAAGGGCTTGCCTTCATTCTGAATTCCAACGCATGTAGATCTGTTTAGATATTAAAAATGGCATGATCTGTGAGGCAGGGTTTGCAGAAACATGCAAAGTCAATAATAGTTGAAATACTATTTTTTAGCTGCTCTGGCTAATTTCAGAGGTATACATACAGCGGCATGAAGGCGCATAAACAGTCGCCATCTTACTTCCAAAAAAACGTTTATAAAAAATAAATCCAATCTTGTTCTTAGGTGATTTTACCGAAAAAGGTTGCGCAAATTTCTTTAAAATTCTTAATCTATAATTTTTTACTGTAGTTTGACGCACTTGTATCAAGGATGCGGTAGTGCCAATGATGGCTTGAGCCTATGATGCACTGATACCAATAATGAATTGGTTGATAAATCTACCGAAAATGTAGCGCGTGAAATAAAATAGTCTATGAAATTGAAAAAAAAAAAAAACATGTCTTCAATTCTCGAGCCCTTATCCGGCATTCAAATAGCGAAAATGCAGGAGATCTTAAATTTGTTAATCCACATAAAGCACGGCGTTAATAAATTAGGCTAGCTGTTCTTACGCAGATTCGAGCAGAACGGGTAAATCATGAAGCTTGTGAGTGGTACTAATTGCCAATAATTTTGTTTTTCAACAATTCTTTCACTTCGACAATAAATTAAAGCTTATTGTATTGACATCTTGCATTAAAGTAGCGTTCAATCAGGAGTGGGTGAATATGCAAGATCTCAAGCAAAACTCTTGACTTACAGTAGGTTATGAGCGAGTTCAAAGAATTTCTGCGCATTTTGTCTCCCATTGCAGTAAAATCCGACATGAACTTATGCATACACATGAATTCAATCTGTTACCTCTGGATTACCCTTGTACGAAAGCGGAATTGTGATTGTGGCCAAATACCAAATAGTTTCCCCGTTTCTAATTTTTAAAATATTCATACAACGTTACTAATTTTCGCATTTTGTTTCTATCGAGTTGGCTATTCTCGATGATATTCTTTAGGATCGTACCAGAATGTCGATAAAGAGTTTATAGTTGTCTTCCTTTTTTTTTTTTTTTTGCTAAAAAACCGTTCCAGGTCTATATTCCTGACTAAATGAATTACTAGCCTTTCCTTATCTACGGTAATTGTGTAACACGCAAGTGGTGCATTTCTTACTCCCCTCTCATTAGTCTTTAAATGCAAATATAATATTTTTTGTTATGTACTTATCCCTATACACTCTGAGAATCCGTGCCTATTAAGGGGATCTCTTTTTCTTACTTTTCCCGTTAGTGTGGGTCTTATAATGTTGCATACAATTGTCTTGTCGGGCAAACCTTGTCTCACACAGTGGCCAAGGACATATGTGCTTCCTTTCTCCTGTATGTATTCTATTATGTCTAGCTAAATGACCGGATGTAGTAAATACCCGGCAGCATATCTTGCAGATATTCTTCTTTCTTGGCTCTGGAGAGCCTGGTCGTATAGCTTCAATATTTGAAGATACAAAAGAGTTCTCTGAAGATGCTGAGGAGATGGAAGACCTGGACGTATCAAATACCAGATTTGTCGACAGGATACGTACAAGAGGAGAAGGTGTCGAGATATGCCGGGAGTTTTCGGCGACGTAGTGGCCACTTTCATTCAGATACTGATATTGTATGGGAATTGATTGCATTATGTATTGCTGTGGGATGTAACTTTGTGGCGAGTTGTTTTGCTGAGCAGCGCATGGATAAGTAACAGGATAAGGTGCATATGGAGTATTGTGCGACTTGTTTATTGGCACTTGGTTGACAATTTGACACTGTTGTCGTATTGGAATAGTGTGCTCGATGGGATTACACAGGCTTGGTGAAGTAGCATGTGAATGTGGGTTCGAGTAGGAAGGAAACAAATCTGGTTCGTTCGACCTCTTTTCTATAGGTGTATTTGAGTTTCGATATATTGGGATCGTTGTGAGCAACTCTGTGAAAGATGGAAGGACTGTGGTGGGAGAATTTTGAAGAGCCATTACAAGAAATCACTAATAGAGATACAAATGTGCTTGTGTGTATAGATGCAATGATTGATTCGAAAAAACCATGCAATGCGAAGGCCAAAGAAATTACTGTACTGAATGAAGATTAAATGAATGGCAATACAATAATTTTGTTTTCACATTTCCACTGGTGACATTTAGACAAGTTTATATAAAATCAACGAAGGCTTCACAGACATGTACTAAAAGGACGCAGGTTAAAAAATAAACTTTAAATGCATTATGCAAAAAAAGAAGGGACAAGCGTCAACTGAGACCACAGAGTTTTTTCATGCACGCACCAGCTGCGGCGCTTTCTTTTTTTTTTTTTTTCCACACAGGCCAACACGAATTAAAAACATTTAGACAGAACACGACCTGGTGCATAACAATAATCAAGAGTCTGCTCCATGTTGGACTTCTAAAGAGTGAATTTTGGTCTCGCATACAAAAAAAAAAGCTAAAATTGGTAGTCGAACGCCACCATTGGCAATATATACATGTTTAACATTCGTCGGCGAAAGGTGCATAATTTTCCACTGCCCGAATTCATAAAGTAGCGGGCACAAAACTAAGTTGGTGGCTCACACACGCATATTAGACCCTTGAACAGACCGCTTCTTTTTTGATTTAAGGTTTATCTCGAGATCTTCCCTGAAATTCCTGATTTTTAATTTTTCCCTTTTCTTTCCTTTTTTTTTTTTTTGGTTATCTACGAATAATTTTACATCAGTAGTACGAATATTATTTTCAGTACTCATCAAAGTGACTTGAAGGATTCGATTCCTAATTGGCGCTATCTCTTCTTTTTCTGTGTTCGTTCCTTTATTTTAACTTCGGGGACTCCTTATACAGGCTAGATCGCACGGTTGCGTCACATATTTCTTCTGCGTCTTAGCGCATCCCCAAATCTGCTACTTTAAAATTTCTTTTTAATCTTTATTTTGAAAAATCTTTTTTTTCCTAAATTTCTCCTTAGGTGCACCGATGCGTAGGTACTGCTCTATTCTTCCACTTTTAACACAGTCAACAATAATTGTTTGTAAAGAGGGGCACTCATATCTGTAAGACAAATACATTTTGTGTTCCAGTTCTTTTCATAGTCCACAATATGAGGAAGAACTCAAGTTTAACTGCTTTGCTCGGAAAAAATTCGTGAATATGCGCCCGAAAATTATGTTAGCCCAATGTGCCAAAAGCCGAGAAGCAAAAATTAAGGGATACTGCAAAAAAAAAGCAAAAAGTAGGAACCCTGGCTTCGCAACCTAGGAATTTCTTGCATATACGAACAACTTCTGGACAAGAAAATGCGAGAGATAATCTTGATGTTATTTCACTTGATGCCTGCTTGCAGCGATGGAGGTTACAAAAAAGAAAATTAAAGTTTAAGGTGAATCTCATTTTGTATATCTGAAACAGAGACACTTTTTGGGGTATTAAATGCGGGTAAGCCCACTATCTATCGGAAAATTAGCCGCCGAAAGTTGAAGTTGTTAGGAAATTAAATTTAGAATGAAGAGAGAAAGTATTGTAACTTGCGTTTTCGCGCTAGGCGAAGGATATCGGCTCCATTAACGAAATGCAGTTTTATTCTACTCCCTACATGGGGGGAGTTTTTTATCACAGCATTCGGAAATTCATCGCGGCCCTGCGCGGCTCAGTTGCTTTTCCCCCGTTTGCATGGAGTATATCGGGGATACGAACACATTTGTTCAGAATGTAAAAGGGCCACAATTCCCTGCCGAATCCCGAACTCAAGCACGTGATAAAAATACACGTGAGACGCGCACGTGCTGATATATATCACGTGGAATCTCCAAATCACACAAAATGACAAAAGTTCTCCACTGGCTGTTGATAAACGAAGATGAAAGAAGAAGAGGGCAGATCGCACGAGGTTATTCTATAGTTGAGGCTAGTTTTTGATTGTTCCAGATGTTGAAGGCTACCAGGGTTCCACTCTTTAAGAGTTCCATCAGAAAATTTTCGGAACAATCGTTTAAATTACCCTTTGTTCCCCTTACTGCCCAAAACGGGTTCGCAGACGCCATTGGGAACACGCCATTGATCAGATTGCCACAAATTTCGAAAGAATGTGGTAGAAATATTTATGCAAAAGCCGAGTTTATGAACCCAGGTGGTTCCATTAAGGACAGGGCCGCATTGTACGTTGTGAAAGATGCCGAAGACAAGGGCTTAATCAAGCCTGGTGGAACAGTAGTCGAAGGTACTGCAGGTAACACCGGGATAGGGTTGGCACATGTATGCAGGTCGAGAGGGTATAAGTGTGTTATCTACATGCCCAACACCCAAGCTCAACTGAAGATCGATACCTTGAGGTTATTGGGAGCAGAGGTTCACCCCGTGCCTGCGGTAGCATTCACCGATCCTCAAAATTACAATCACCAGGCCAAAAGGCATGCTGACCTGTTGGAAAATGGGGTGTGGACCAACCAGTTCGACAACGTAGCTAACAGACAGGCCCACATCGAAACCACTGGACCAGAAATTTGGGCCCAGTTGGACGGAAAAGTTGACGCTTTTACTTGCTCTACTGGTACAGGGGGTACTTTTGCTGGTACTTCCAGATATTTGCACGATATTTCCAACGGGAAGGTTAAGTGTGTATTAGCGGATCCTCCAGGATCTGTGTTGTACTCTTATATCAAGTCTAATGGGAAAGAGTTGGTAAGAGGAGGATCATCGTTTACTGAGGGTATTGGCCAAGGTCGTGTGACGGACAATTTGGCCCCAGATTTGGATATTATTGACGATGCCTTGAAGATTCCTGACCTGGCATCGATTGAGATGTTGTACAAGTTGTTAGACGTCGAGGGGATCTATATTGGAGGCACTGGAGCCTTGAATGTGGTTGCAGCTGTAGAAGTGGCTAAGACTTTACCCGAGGGTTCCAATGTCGTCACCATTTTGGCTGATTCAGCCCACAAGTACAGTGACAGAATCTTCTCCAAGAAATGGTTGAAATCAAAGGAATTGTACGATGCTATTCCTGAAAATCTCAAGAAGTATGCCACTTTAGATTGAAAAATGCAACAACAATGTGCAGCTTGAGAGAAAGGCAGTGAAAAATACCATGAAAGGACGCCAAAACTGGCCTTTTTTTTAGCCCAGATAAATAGAATATACATCTTGTACTTAGACAGGAAAAGAAACAGAGGAAAAGAACAGCCCAACGTGTGCTTGGAGCCCAATACCTACAACCTTCTTGCTACCCTTCTCCACGGACTTTCCCTCTTGGGACATTTTTTTTTTTGCAACCTCTTACACCTGCATATAAATCAAAACATGCATGAAACCCTTTGAGTGCTCTTGGACCCACTGGCGCTGCTACCACGGCAGCCACAGCGACAAATCTGGCAGTAGTAACTCAATCTTCTACAACTGGCGTGCCCTTACTGGCCTACATGATTAAACACATCGCTCTGAGCACTTTTCCACAAGCCCAATCGCTCCAAGCCAAGGTCGTGCGCGAACCAGTAGCAAATTTTCAGTTCGAAGAAGCTCGCGAGAGACAAACGAGACGGATGGCGCAAAGGCACACACTTGCTTCATTTGCAGAACGGTACCAAGCCAATACTCTACGCAGGGAGTCCCAGTTTTCAGTATCAGCCGATATATAGAGAGTGCGACTAGAGCCACGTAGCGCACCAGGAGAAAAAAGAGCCTGAACTATCACCATTTTTCTGATAGTAGCAGCAAGACAAGCAGCAGAAGCAGATTTTTTTTTTAGGCTTTTTTTTTTTTTTTTTTTTTTGGCTTTTTTTTTGGCCTTTGAAGTTTTCAATTTTTCACCGTCTTTTCGTTTTATCCAGATCACTCCAGCCCACCAGGAAGCCCGGTAGATTTCAAGCATATAGAGACATCTAATCACACGTAGAGTAGTATTGATGGACACACAGATACTTCAAGCAGTTGAAATTGCCCTCAGCGGGACGGCGGACGCTGCACTCAAGCAGCAGGCATTCGACTTCATCGAGCAAATCAAAACCACCCCAGAGGGCTACTCTTCGTGCGTGGATATCCTTGTCAAACAGGGTAACACCCTCAACGAACAGTTCAAGTTCTTCATATATCAAGTGATCGATGAAAATATCGACAGGTTGTCCCCCGATGAGTCGTACAAGCTCTCGGAGACGTTGTTTGCGTGCTTGAAGAGAGAAGACATCAACACCCCGGTCTACCTCAAGAACAAATTGGCAGGCACTTTGGCCAACTTATTTTGCCACGTATACTTGGAAATCCGTCCCTCTTTTTTGAAGGATTTGCTCGCCATGAGCGAGGAATCGGCCACGTTGACGGATTACTACACCAGGGTGATGTTGGCCATCCACAGTGAGATTGGTGACAAGTTCGTCTCGAGGACGAGAGAAGGGCAAGAGAGGAACGTGAACCTCAAGGACAAGATCAGAGTGACCGATATGGCCGCACTTGTAGCGAACTGGAAGCAGATCTTAAACTCGGCCAGCGCATCTGCCGACGTATTGAACAACACCCTCAAGATCATAGGCTCCTACATCGAATGGATGGACATCACCCTCTTTGTTTCCGAGCCAGAGTTCATCAACTGCATTTTCCAATACTTGACCCGCCCCTACCAGCGGATTACCACCTGTTCCACGTTAATTGAAATCATCAGCAAGAAGATGCAGCCCGCTAACAAGCTCGAGCTTCTCTCGTTGTTGAACTTGACCCTGGTGATCAACTCCATCTTACAAGGGGATGACGACGACTTAGAATTTGCAGAAAACATCGCCAAGTTGGTCAACCAGATTGGGTTAGAGTTGATCATCGTGTTGGAGGGTAACCCCAGCAGCTTGGAGGGCGGCGAGATCAGCCGTCAAATCATCAACTTGTGGCCGTTTGTGTTCAACTTTTTGGGCCACGAGTATGACGACGTATCCCAGCAAGTGTTCCCCTTCATCTCGCAGTACTTGTTGGCCTGTAAGAAGTTCCCATCGATCGTTTCCGTAGAGTTGTTGAGTAATCTCTTAAACAAGATCATCTTAAAGATGAAGTATGATGACGACACCGACGGCCGGGGCGACGACAACGACGACGATAGTGAAGAGTTTATAGAGATCAGGTCCAAATTGAAGAACTTCCAAGACACTATAGCGGTTTTGAAGCCCGACTTGTACTTGGAAGCCATCCCTGTAGTGATCAACGAGCTGTTGAAAGAAGAGGGTGGCAGCGGCGACTGGCGTAAAATTGAATTAGGACTCTATGAATTGGGCAATTTTGCTGACTCTCTCCGTAACAACTTGATCAACTTACCCAAACATGCCATCTCAACTTCGGAACCGTTCATGGTCTTCCAGACCTTCCTCGTGAAGTTGGTCAACTCCAACTTCATTATCAACATAGACCACCCAAAGATCCAGTTGGAGTTCTTTGAATTGATTGTGCGCCACTACAGTTTCTTGAACAACAACCAAGACTTGACCTTGCGGACCTTGGAGATCTTCACATCGCCCTTGGGTCTTTTCAACCCACTGGAGAAGGTCAGACTCAGAAGCTGGTACTTGTTCTTCCGGTTCGTGAAATTGACGAAACCTAGGCTTGACAAGAACGACACAGGATTCATCGAAACTACCTTGAAGAAGATTCAGCCACTCCTCGTGATCAAGGCTATCCTCCCAACAAACGACGAGGACGGCGCCGTGGTGGTGGAGGACATTTTCAATAACCAAATGTACCTTTTCGAAACCATCGGGACGCTCATCTCGTTAGGAACCTCCGAAGTGGAGTTTAAATTGAAGCTAATCGACATGGTATTCCAACCGTTGTTCAGTAACCTCGAGGAATGTGTGGAGGCGGCTTCTTCTCCATCGGGCGGCAACATCAACTTGATCGCATTGCAGGCACACCATTTGCTTATGGCTATCGGAACGTTTGCTAGAGGGTACGACTACGACTTCAACAACAAATACAGCCCCGAGATTATCTCGAAGGTGGACACTGCAGCATCCATTGTAGTGTTTACCTTGCTCAACTTTGTCAAGTTTGAGAAAATCAGAGACGCCTCGAGATTTGCATTTGCTAGATTCATCCCTATCTTGGGCAAGGACATTAATAACCACTTGTCCAAGCTTGTCTCCTTGATTTTGAGCTCGAGCGACTTGAAGTACAACGAATTGACAGACTTTTTGGGCTTTTTGGGCCAAATTGTGCACAAGTTTAAGACCGACGACAACATCTACCAGTTGCTCAACGATTTGCTAACCCCACTTTTCGATAAAATCTTCAACATGCTCAAGTTCAACGGGGAGAACAACGAGCACGACAGCATTCCTGATATCCAGAGGGATAAGAACAGCTTGAAGAAGCTGTTTATGAATTTACTCTCCACAATCATTTTGAACCATAACTCGTCCTTACTTGTAAGTCAAACCAACAAGCAGCAATTCCCGCGCGTAGTGGACAGCTTGTTTGAATTTGGGTATGATTTGTCTGATCCTACTGTATCCAGAGCCGCAATCATCCAGTTGGTCAACTTCATCTTGATCATGGGTAAGGGTAGGATAGATGATCCGGAAGACCCCATGGGATCTGCATTACCCCCGATCGAAGGTATGGAAGACTACCTTATGAACAAATCGATATCCATCTGTTTCGAGTTACCATTCCAAAGCGGCGGGTTCGACATCAAGGATCCACCATTTAGAATCATAGCTCAAGAAATAGCTACTCTTTTGAAAACATACCATAAAGTCAAGGGAGACGACTTTTTAGGCGTCTTGTCTACTTATTTGACCAATATGGGATTGTCACAGGAGTTGATGAATGATTTTGGTACAAACTTGGTGAAGCTGGACCAAAGAGAGTTCAAAAAGTACTTCATAAACTTTGTAACCCAGCTCAAGGGATAAGTTAATAACCAAAAGCACTTCTTATGAACCTTGTGATCCAGTAAAAAAAAAAAAAAGGTTAAACGGAACTTAATAATACAAAACCTGGCCCCTTGGGAGCAAAAAACAGAACAAAGAAGCACACCTAAAAAGCATAACCTCGTTATAAAAGAAAAGAAAGTAATATCGCCTCTTTGAGCCTTTGAGTTGTACGGGGAGAAGATCACCACAATGGAACTCCGGTCCAGAATTCAAAGGTTCAAATGTGTAGAGTGACTAAGAAGGAACACTTTCAGATTGTCCTCGATTTCTGCATTACTCACTTGCATATAGAATATAATACATAGTACATCACATAGAGAGAGAGACAAGTGGAGGGGAGTAGATCTAAGACTCATGTAAAGTAAAATGCATAAAGAATACATGAATATTTATACGAAAGAAAAAAAGTAGAAAGTAAATGAAAAAATTAAGCGCAAAAAGTAAACAAACAAAAAGGCAAATAGGTAAGAAGAAGAAAACCATAACTCCACACTGAAGGTATCTGAAGGCATTCTGGCTGCCTTCCAGCCCATCGCTCTACTTCTATCGTCTGGCTACCGCTGCCATCTCACAGTTGCAGCACTTTTCAGCCGCACCGAAACTGTCCTGCGCGCCACGTGACTTTTGTCACGATAGGATTTTTTTTTCTCGATGAGCAGCGCAGCGAAGAGCTGAAAAAAATCTAAAGGCTGTCAATCTATAGTAGTAGGCTAGCTCAGCTTTAGTCGATAACCATGGCAGCCACGAAAACATTAGCCCAGGTCAAGCCCCCTCCGAAGGATGAGGAGGAGCTTATGCTTGAAAAATTGGTTTTTGGAGATTTTGAAGGGTTTGAAGCCAATTTAAAGAAGATTGACAACTTGTACGATTTCTCAGATGATGATGTAAATGACAATAACTCTAGTGACGAAGGCGGTGATGACAGTGACGAAGACAGCAGCGATCTCGACGGCGTACAGGACGAGGATTTGTTCTACATAGATGATAATGGCGCCAATGGAGAAGATGACATGGACATTGACGCGCATGGCCAAAGTGACAATGACAATGACAGTGACAATGACAGTGACAACGCCACTGCTAGTGACAACGATGCATGGGCAGACAGTGACGACGACAAGGTAACCATCTCCCTCCTCTCATCAGACAGGATCCGTAAGCTCAGAAAGACCGAGACAGACTCGGTAGTCAGTGGTAACACATATTCAAAGAGAATAAGGTCGCAGTTCGAAAAGATCTACCCAAGACCGGAATGGATCGACAAGCTCGAAGACAAACTCGCGGCTGCAGAAGAAGACGAAGACGAAGACAATGACAATTCGGAAGACAACGATACCTCAGAAGAGGCCCAAACGGACTCCAACGCCATCTTGAACCTTCTCTCCACCACCGCTTCCTTCATAATAACCAAGCAACTCAAGTTGATTGCCCCCAACAGAATATCCGTGACGCGTCTCCAAAATGCGAACCACGCCAAGCCCTCCAAGGGCGCGATCCAGACATTGTCATTCCACCACCTGCACCCCTTGTTGATGACAGGAGGGTTTGACAGAACCTTAAGAATCTACCACATTGACGGGAAAGCCAACAACTTGGTGACAAGCTTGCACTTGAGGAACTCGCCCATCACGTCGCTGGCGTTCTCGCCACTTGCAGCCAACAGAAACCTCATTTTTGCTGGTGGAAGAAGACGGTACATGAACAAATGGGACCTCAACTCGGGAGAAGTGGAGAAGATCTCCCGTATGTACGGCCACGAGCAGACGCAGAAGTCGTTTGAGTACTTCAAAATATCTCCCAGGGGTAACTTTATTGGGTTAACCGGTAACAGCGGGTGGTGCAACATCTTGAGTGGGGTCACCGGGCAGTGGATCCGCGGATTCAAGATAGAAGGCACAATAATCGACTTTGAGTTTGGGTTTGACGAATCGTTTATAATAATTGTGAATACAGCCGGTGAGGTTTGGGAGTTTGAGTTGAACCAGAAGACGAAAAGCGCGCAGAACGGTGTAATCATCAACAAGTGGCAGGACGATGCCGGGGTTGGGATCACTAAGATCAAGCTTGGGGGACCCAAAAACAGGTGGTTGGCCATTGGGACCAACAACGGGATTGTCAACATATATGATCGTAACAGCAAGAGCTTGAAGCCCTTCAAGTGTGTTGAGAACTTGGTCACATCTATATCGTCGCTTGTGTTTTCACCAGATGGGCAGATCTTGGCCATTGGCTCACGCGCGAAGAAGGATGCGTTCAGATTGGTGCACTTACCATCAGGAACGGTGTACTCCAACTGGCCAACGTCAGGAACGCCATTAGGAAGAGTGACGGCAGTTTCATTCTCGCCCAACAACGAGATGTTGGCTATTGGTAATGAGGGAGGAAAGGTGACGTTGTGGAGACTCAACCATTACTAGTCAAGCAGTACATAGTAGCATAGCATAGAAATAGATAGAATAGGAAAATGGTGTAGAAGAGAGCGAGTCTGGAGCGACCAGTGGAGGAGCGACCAGTGGAGGAGCGACCAGTAGAGAAGCGACCAGTAGAGAAGCGACCAGTAGAGAAGTGACCAGTAGAGAAGCGACCAGTGGAGAGGTGACCAGTAGAGAAGCTACCAGTGGAGATGTGACCAGTAGAGAAGCGACCAGCAGAGAAGCGCCTAGACAGTGCGAGTACTGAATTGCAGCAACACAGGACACAATATAACACTATAGAATAGTTGGTAAATTACTAGGAGAGCTCCTGTAAACAGGGGACAATGAAAGTACCGTAGAGAAAAAAAGCTAAAAGAGTAAAGAGTGATAGAGGTGTGTCAAGCAGTTGCATCCCGCCAAGTTTACATCTAAGCAGGCCACTGTTGAAAGCATAAAGGGAGCTGGAGCAAGAAGCAGCCAGTCGAGATTCTAGTTATTCTGTACTAACTGATACTTAAAAGTAAATATATAGTCAGGGCGAGAAAAGAAGATCGTTAGAGATCGAGAAAAGAGGAAGGATGGAACTAAAGTAAAGATATGGCCAGAACTGCTGTAAGTACATGGCCAAAGAAAAAGAAAGAAAGCTGCAAGAGCAGAAAAAATTGCAAAAACCGCTCGCAGCGCGTAGCTAAGACCGCTTGGCCCACTGTGAAGCATTGGAAAGGTGTTAGACAATCCAACATCTAGGTGCTACCCCCAGCTGGCAGCTTCAGAGTGGCCGAAACAGCTGGCCCGCCAATAAACAAAATACCGCAGCGCAGTAAACTACTACCCAGCGAAGTACAAGTAGAGGCGCCTACCCAGTCTCTGTTGCAGCCATTCCAAGGCACTGCACGTGCGGCAGTAGCTGCTTAACCATGCCAGTGGCTGCACAACTGCCCCAGTTGCGCTAGAATCACAGCCGAATCCGTCTATTAGCCTCCCAGTCTTCATAATGCGCAACATACGTACCCAGAACGGAGCCCAGAACGGAGCCCAGAGCGCCCAGAACGGAGCCCAGAGCGAGCCCAGAACGAGCACAGAGCAAAACCCTTTCCCAAGCAGTACTGGCTCCTCTGCCCTTCCTCTACAATTGGGCCAATATGCAGGAAGCACAATTCGATGGTAGGCACAAAAAAAGCGGCGCCATGACACCTCCACCATCGTACCACTCTGTTCTCCTCAAAACACCTACACACAAACAACATGGGGTTCAAATTAACGTAAGTACACTCAGTCGAAGTGCTGAAACACAATGGTGACATTTTTGGACCGATCTGCAACTCATTTGGAGCCCATACTAACCGTCTAGCGACTCGCAGGCTCGTTACAGAGACCCGCTGACTTTCGAAATGAGTCCAGCCTTGTTGAGAGTCCGTGCTCCCTTTTTCTGGAGAAACACCATCGGGCTCGTGCTAGTCACAGCCATCCCCTTGGGTGTCTACGCCTACACCTGGAATATCTTGACCAAAGATGAGTTTGAAGACATTCCCATTCCACCTATCTCCGACTCTGAGTTGGCCAAGTTGAGAAGAGAGTACGAAGAGAAGAAGAAGAGTGGTAGTATTTAAGCTTCTGGTGCAGAGGTTCATGTAAATAGGCAGCGATAACAAGAAAACAATAATATAAGGTAAATTTGAGCAAGCGCTGTGTATACAGTTTTCTAGATCAGTGTATCTATGTTGGTGCAGCTGTAATTCAGTAGCTGTAGGTCAGTTGCTGTAGGTCACTAGCTGTAATTCAGTAGCTGTAATTCAGTTGCTGTAATTCAGTAGCTGTAGGTCACTAGCTGTAGGTCACTAGCTGTAGGTCAGTAGCTGTAGGTCACTAGCTGTAGCTACCTGTTCTCTTCATCCCGTTGGGTGCCCTTTAATGCCTACTCGGACAACCCAGTGGTACAGAATGTGCGGGGCTCCACGGGTGTAGCTTTGCTAACCTCTTCTCCTCTCGTGCTTTCTTCTATTCGGTATTGCTGTTCGTCAATTTATCTCTTCCAAACCTCTTTAACCAAAGAACTTCTGATCACTAATGAGCCACATTCTACGACTTCCTCAGACTACAACACATTCCCTCAAATGTTTCTACATTACATTTTATATCCTTTATAATTAATCTCCCAAATATATACTCTATCGAAGATCCAAGAAGACTACTGCCCTCTATTGGGATCCCTCATGCTATGATTTTCGTCAAAAGACAGCTCGCTATTCTCTTGTCCTCTGTAGTCAGCCAAGTTCTGCGAGTAGTCGAAGTTGTCCAACACCGACGAGATTCTTGCCGGGTATGGAAGGGAACCACCCTGACTGGTGTCTAGTTTTAAGGTAGACCTACTGGCTGTGTCCGCTTGCCCATAAGTCACTGCAGGCTGTGAAGGTACTCCAGAGTACCCATCAAGCAACAGCTCAGAAAATGTGGATTGGCGCTCGAACTCCTCGGACTCCTCCATCAACGGTGTGTCCACCGAGTAAGATGTCTCTAGGTCTGAAGGGTGGAATTGGTCAAATTGCTCGGCCTGGTACTGAGGCTGGTACGTGTGCTTCGTTGCAGGCGCAGACGTCTGCGATACAGTTGCAGCGTTAGACGAGACAGGTTCTTCTCCGAAGTGCTCCTGCGTAGCCAGAAGGCTGGGTCTATAGGGCTCGTAGTGCTGCAATGGTATGCTGTTGTTTGACATATATGTAAGATCCTTGGCGGGGTTCTGGTCTGCGAACGAGTCCGTGCTGCCCACGAGATTTTCTCTGCTTTCGAACGGATTACTGCCAAAGAGTTTGCCCGGTGCAGCATCGGATCTGAGCGTGGTTCCTGTAGTTGCAGGTAATGGTTGGCTTGGTGCCTTCCTCAATGGCACTAACCTCTGATCCGTACCTGTACCCGTAGGGTACGTGAGGTCAGCCTTAGAGCCTTGCCCTGGAATATACTGCTGGTAACCGAAGTTGGACTTAGAATCCTTCCTAGGGATAATATGCTGGTAAGAGAGATCTGCTTTAGATTCCTTCCTAGGTACAAGCTGCTGGTAGGCGAAGTCGGAGTTGCCATATTTGTCTTCGAATGGATTCTCCTTGACATCGTCAATGCTGCCATTGTAGCCGTTAAACGTACCAGTAGAGTGCAACAATGGATTTCTGGCAATCTCGTCTCTGTCGAGGATTCCCTCACGAAGTAACACCTTGGTACTCTTGTGGTACTTCTTGACCAACATACGCACATTCTGGTTGACAATGTAACAACAGTATTTCTTCAACAGCGAAAAGCCTCTCTTCTTCACCTTGACGTGAACAGGAATGAAGAATAACATCCCCAAGCAAAACTTGAAGAAGAAAATGCTCCAAATGACCAACGACAAGCACATGAACGACAAGATGATGGAAAGCTTCACGTTGGTGGTGGCTATATTTTTAATATTCTGGATGATATCGTTCAGAGTGTCCTGAGCTGTGGCATAGTACCTTAATGTCAACACATTAATCACTTGCCTTGGAGTGTCGGCACAGAGGATACGAAGCGCGTTATCCAACTCGTTATACGATAAGAAGCACGCCCAGTCGAAAAAGTTGTCCTGTTCGATCTTGAAGAACAAGCAGTGGTACTTGTAAGACTTCAACACATAGAGTAACTTGGCAAGTTGGTTCACGTACACAAGGGCAATGTTCCTCGTCCTATAGGTCTTGATTGCCCAAATCCAGTGATAGAATAGTAATGCAAATTGAAATAGGATGCACCCAGTGAAGATCCACTTGGCCACCCCATAGGCGTACGGCTTGTATTCGTTACTACTCCATTTATGGTACACCAAGATCATCAAACAGGTGTATATATCGGACCCTAATAATGCTAGCGAAAGTATCATCATCACAAATTCGAACAAGAACGACAAGATGGTGGTGAATTTGTGATTGTAAAACAGATCCATATCCACCACATCGAAAGTGGTTGTATCGAGCTCATACCTGTCGATTTGTTTCTCTAGATTGAAGTAGTTTTCCATGGTTCAGTGCTGGATGGATATGTCCGATTTTTAGCACGGCTGAAGCTCCCAAACACCCAAACAAGTTAAAATGGAGAATTTCAAGGCAAAAGAAGGCTACCTACACTATATAAAAGTGATGCTTCAAGCCCGCTGTCTATCCTGCTAAAATCTGGTTGAAATCTTCCTGTGCGGAGCGCCGCTTCTAATTATAGCAGAGAAGACGGTAAACAAAAAAAAAAAAAAAAAAAAAAAAAAAAACGTAAATAATAATACCTAGAGTCTGATTTAAAGATACGTAGAAAATAATTGTGGTTTTCGGGTAATGCAACTGACCCCTTCCACTCGAAACACCTTATTCGTAAACTGTAACTGCTATGTGCTGACAACAGCTGGGGTCTAAACCGTTGGTTTCAGGTTCGTTTCGAGCCTGCGTCCGTTTGAAGAATGTACCACGTCAAAAACCAGACGCGCGTCCGCGAAGCAAAGCCTCCCCGTCTAAAAAAAAAGAAACGCAGAGCAGGCTCTAGATGGCATAGATGGGTGAGATGGTGCTCAGATCCAAAGCTGATCCACCGCGGCCACTTAGTAGCCTGTGCGCTTCTTAGGTGGAGAATAAATTCTGTAGTGTGGTTGGCCCGGTGACGGGCTCTCACTTTTCTGTCGGCTCTCCTCCTTTTACGTCTACCTACTCTTTTTACACTTTTTTCTTGACCCTCCCGTATACGCAGGGCCCCTCCACGGCGGGCAACAATTAGTGTCTTCCTATGCGGCGGGTACCACAGAAAATTAGCGGGCTACTCTTGCAGCACTCGTACCTACCTTGTCCCGTGATATATCTGCCTCTGGTGGCCAGTTTCTTCCGTTTGTGAGCAGAGAGGACCCAGCGCGAGACTCTGCAAGGTTTAGCCGTGCGGCAGGTGCCTCCTAACACCAAGACTTGCAACCCAGTGAGCGCATTTCAGGTGTTCCAGACTCCTGCTGGCTACTGGGGTTTTTTACCCGACCTGCTATTGTGGTATCGATACACTGACACAATGCAAATCTCTTACGCAGCTCGTCCCTATCTGTGGTCCAACACTCGCCTTTATTTTACCTTTCTATCTTCTACATTCCGCTGCTCCTCCACAGCTGCATTCTCTATGCATGCTCTCCAAGCATACCTGGTTATGTTCTCTCATCTCCATACCACTCAACATTCGTCTCTACTGCTTACAAGCAAAGTCTCTAAAATTCAAATGCACACTCAATTTAGCTCTAGCATTTTAGCCTTGGTGATCTCAATTTACATTATCTATAATTAGTGTTTATCTAACTAGCCAAATGGTGGGTTCCGAATCCACCTTCTTCAGATTCTACCGCACTACAGCTCTGATTACAATCAGATGAATGGTCTAGCCAGATCTTAGGCTTACCCACTTAACTCTTCTCGCATGAAATTCTTGCAAACTACAACTCCAGTAATAGTCAGAAACTTGCTATGGTTTCTTCACATAATATTAGCTCTGGCTATATTCTACAATAGCTTCTATACAGTTTAACCTCCTTTGTCAAATACATGTTAAGCTTCTACTTTATACTTTTTCAACAACTTATCACTTTCCTCCCTCAAGTCTTCCTGGTCACTCTTACTCAACTCTTCCAAAATTCCTATACAGGCCTCTTTAACTGGAGGTCTATACATAATCAAGAATTGTAACGACAAGAAGCCAATCTTGGAACGGACTGGATCAAAGCAAAGACTCTTGATTCTATCCACCAACTCGGCATTTAAAAAGGGCAAGTCAGAGAGCAATCTGATAAAGATCTTCCTGTCGTTGGGTTCCAAAAATGGAATCATTGCATCCAACACCTTCCCAGTCCAGTCATTGTAGATGGGAGTTGGGATCGTAGCATCTGCGAGCTCCTGTTCAACTTTAGCTTCATTATCAGGGTACTTTTCTCTTAATTGTTCAATCATCTTTTCTTCATTGAAAACCTTCTCGCTATACCACTCTTCGCTGAGCCATTCTATAATCAAATCGATTCTAGAGTGGATATTATCAAGAAAGTGGTCAAAGAGAGCCTTTCTAACTATGTTAGAGATGTTTTCATTCTGTTTGAAGTCCCCGCCTTCTTCTTCTTCTCCATCTACGCTTCTCATTCCTCTCGTTGCAAGTCTAGTGAGTAAAATCAACCAAGAGTCCCGCTTCCAGGTCTTAATGGCGATTCTGCTGAGCTCACTATCTACACCGGTGTTATTTCCACCGTTTTCCGGAACGGAGTCCAGATTCGTATCATTGACTGGCTTCTCTGAAAGCCTGAAAAAGTTTTTAATAATGATCTTAACATGGGACTTTTTCTCTTCAAAGGAGAGTTCCTTTGGAGGTGGTAGAGTGAATACAGTCTCAGAGTAATCATCTTCGTTGCTTCCTTCTCTCTCATCATCGTCTTCATCTTCATCTTCATCATCGTCTTCATCGTCATCGTCATCCCCGTACTCGTTCTTGATTCCGTCACCTCTCTTGAGAGCTTTTCTTTGGAATTTGGGGTCATTCAACGTGTTCTTATATCTATCTACAATAATGTTTAGAGCCTTGGTCAATTTCTCTACACTCACCTTGTTTAAAGAGTTCAATGTCATAGAAATCAAAATATGCTGTGGTAAGGTTGTCAAATCAAAGTTATTTAACTCATTGTTGGGATCCAGCAAGCTGTACAAGTTCTTATAATCTGCAGTTTTCAACCTTTTCAGTACATTGACAAACCCTCCTTCGAATTTCCTCTTTCTAATATTGGAATCTTGCAGACTTGGGGCTAAGATGTTCTTCTTTCTTATTTCGTCCCCTCTGGAGACAAGAAGATTCACCTTTTTGTTGATCCACAGCAGCATTTGAGACGTTGGAGCCAACTGATTCCTCAACACATAGTTGAGAAAGATCTTTACAGACCTATCTACGTACTTTCTCGAAAGTTTGAATTCCT
The DNA here is from genome assembly GCA_030563865.1 of Dujonia oleophila. Lineage (NCBI taxonomy): Eukaryota > Fungi > Ascomycota > Pichiomycetes > Serinales > Debaryomycetaceae > Dujonia > Dujonia oleophila. The sequence continues at coordinate 460,486 of JAJMKG010000004.1, read as the reverse complement.
CGACGGTTTCATAGTTAGACTGACTCTTCCTTTGGGTATCGTACAGTTCCAAGCTATTCAAAATTTTCAGAACAAAATGGGATGATTTCTTGGAAACGATGAGCGCTAAATGATTCAATGTAGCAGTGATGAGAGGTGTCACGAGGATTTCCTGGTGTAACACCGACAAGACAACGTCAAGGTGGTTGTACGACTGTTTTTCCAAGATCGATGGGATAATGAGTGTGTGGTTGGAGGGAACATCGTCAAGGTTGAACAGGTTCCTTACCACGACGATCTTCCTCTTCCCGCCGTTGCTACCACCAACCGAGTCGTTCAGCTGAGCATGGTTCGCACTACCGAAGTCGATTACCTGCACTATGAACTTCATCAACTCAATCTTACAATCGAGGGCTCGTCTGGAGTCACTCTCTTCGTCTACGTGGTCCAATGGGAAGCTGGTTCTATATTTACCCACAAGGCTCTGGATGATCTGATTCAACTTGACCCAGACGTCCTTACACCCATCATTCTCCACCACGTACTTGAACACCAACTTGTACACTACAACTGCCGTCTCCACGGAGTCCTTGAAGATCTCCAAGTTCTTCACCTCCACCAAGAAGAGCAAGCTATCCAAGGCATCAATGGCCAAGTCGATCTTGTCAGTTATTCCTAGTATATCATTGGACGACGTGAACGAGTCCTTGAAAAATTTGGCACACCATTTCTGCACCTCAACGTCTGGGTTGGTGGAAAGCTTCAACACTTGTGAAAGCACTTGAGGGAAGGTTGATTTATTGGAGAACGCCAAAGCCTTGGCTTGCTCTAGCTGGGTGATAATGGAAGACATGCAGATAGAGGGGGTGATGCAAGTATTAAAAAAAACGAAAACAAAAGTGATTTATAGTGAAAATAGTACGAAGACTAGTGCTTAAGGTGACTCTATACAAATGAAAAAGCAGTCAGAGGAATGCCGCTGGTTGTTGCTTCTTGCGTCTAGAGTATTTCGGTCAAATCAGGGGTAATTCTTCTATTTTTTGCGATCTTCCAAACTTCCAGATCTCAGAGGTTGCTCCCACGAGTTGATATATATGATTATGTCTATGGAAGACGGAGAGTACTTGGCTTGTACAAGAGTAAAGGTGGTAGGCGTTGCTCGAGCTAGTGGAAAAAGTTGTTATGTGTGGTGCGCTTACCCGGACGCATATATGCAGGTCGGGAAGCTAGGCAGGCTAGCGACTTGGGCAGGCTAGTGGTAAGCAGAAGCAGGAAGAAGCAGGAGCATGGCAGATGTAGGAGTTAGGGAATAGGTGTGGCCAATAGTGGATGGGTATGACTCTCTACAAGTTGAGTTTTTTTTTTTTTGTTTTGTTTTCTGCAATGATAAAGTACGATAAACTCTGCCTACTGTGCCTTCAGTCAGGCTCTGCCTCTCTGGAAGCCCCAGGGTGTTGGGTGCGAAAATAGCGCCTAAATTCCAGCGCGCTACACCGTCGCTACTGAGAACGCAGCTTGCGCTAGCCATAGACACCACATCAACAGCCTGCAGCCGTGCCCGAGAAGGGTACACACGTCTGTGCTCCGAATTCACACAGGAGATGACGCCCTCTCTTTTGCTTCGATTTCTCGGTTTCAGGCTCTTCCCCAGCCGATATCTTGATGTGTACCACACCTCTCTCCTGCAACACTCGCGCCTTATCAGTAAAACGCACTGGTAATTTTATTTATTTTTTCCTTACCCTTTGACGTCTTCAGCCGCAATCTGTTCCGGCTTGGAGTCTAGTGTGTCAAGCGCAGACATAATAGGCTAAAGCCGAAACACTGCTCTTGCAAGATGCGGTAGCGAGCGCTTCGTTAGCCCCCTCCCTCTCTTCTCTTAACTAAGCATGTCTCGGACAGCCGCTTACGTCTTCCCTTTTTTCCTAGCTCATCTCATCAGCCCCACAGATTCAAAATTTCACCCTTCCGTGTAGCTTAATATTCTTTTTTTCCCAATGGGCCCCCCCTTGAAAATTTAACGGTTATCTTGTAGCTTATCTTTAGATACAAGTAGGCTATTTTTTTCCCACTTGCCGAAGCTCCGTTGCTACTTTAACTCTTTCTAGTGGGTTTTTTTCTTGCCATTCAACCGGCTAAAATCCATAATAGCATATATATGTTTATGAGTAGAATCAGCTCCGAATCTTCTATAGCTATCTCGGTGAGGAGCCCATCTCCCATCCCATCGGAGGCGGCTTCACCCCCGAATGAATTGAGTATCTCGATCAGGCTGACGGGCCTGAAGCGGGACCTCGCGTCCGATATCAGCACCAGCTCCAGTCTAAACTCCAGCAATGCCTCTTTGAGCAGCTTGCCGCGTTCCTCCAAGCGTTCCTCTTCAACATCCAACGACTTGATCTACGAACGCGACAGGTTCAGAGCAAGGCTCCACACTCTCAACGGGAGCTCGTCCTTTCATACCGACGCTGCCTGCGACGAGTTGTGCGAAGTTTGCGACGAAGTGGGGAGAAAGACAACCAAATTGATGAGTGGAAAGCAAGACGAAGACGAAGACGAAGAAGAAGTCGAAGTCGAAGAAGAACAAGCATCTCTCAGCTCCACCTTGACCATGCACAGCAACATCTCTCCCTTGGACCCGCTGTCGTCTTTCTATGCATCCCTTCGGCCTGTGGACTCTTCCAGCGTCCAAATTAAGCACATATCGCTCTCACAGGTAGAACAGGTGTTTTCGTGGTACTTCAACCGTCCACTCCCACCAACCGACACGATGTTTCCCTGGTTGCACGGCTTGCACAAGGACAACTTCGCCCAGAGGCTGTTCTTTCTCTACCAGCAGCAACAGCAGCAACAGCGCAACCACGACAACAGCAACTCCTACACCCACTCTCTGGTCACGTTCAGCGACATCGCCAAGAAGCCCAAGGACGCCAGATTCCTCATGACCATCAACGTAGACCACCATCCCCCCAAAGGCAGCAGAGGAAGGGCCAATTCCGCTGCTGATACGGATACTTCCTTTGCATACCTGCCCGTATTGAAGAACAGCGTGTCTCTCTCTGAGATTCTCCTGCCTATAGACATTTCTCGAGTAGAGATGGCCGAGATGATCCGCTTACTCGTGTTGAAGTTGTTCCCAGAGGACACTTCCCACGAGGACATGGAGCAATTAGTTAGCCAATTCGTCAGCGACTGCACTAAAGTGAACCATTTACCAACATTTCTCTACCTCGATCCGGACACTGGAGTGTCGCTTCGGAACTTCCACATCCAGGTGTCGAAGCTGGCCACGTTTCTGGACTTTATAATCTACCAGTACCGCAGTGGACAATCAACAAAAGAAGAGGAGGAGGAAGATAGCATGAGTCTCTCTATCGCGCGAGTGTTGTGGTTGGCGCAAAGAAACGAGGCGTATGTGAACGGACTTGCAGAAACCTCTCCCTACAACATCTTTGTCGTTAGCGAGATCATGGACATCAAGGAGCTCGTGGAGTCGTATAACGACCTCTTTACTGTGAAGCCAAGTAACACACTTCCGTCGGCGTTCCATGCGGCCTCCATTACAGCCCATCGCCATACCAACCACAACATCAGCAGCTCGTACCCCACCTCCGGTGATGGTTCCAGCAACGAGTTCCAGTTCGATCCCTCAGTAATGACTAGCTTGGCAATATGGGACGGCGATTACCAGGTCAAAGAGAGAATAGAGACCATCACAATCTCGGCTGCTACCAAGATCAGCAAGCACGTATGGATAGGCAATATCTGGGACTGCCATCTCATGATGGAAGCATTGAAGCATAAAAAAGTCGATCTCGAGTCCGTTGATGTTAACGACGGCTCCCTGACAGCACCTGAACACCGGTACTGTAGTCCGGATAACCTGGTTATCCTCCAAGACTTGACTAAGAGTGCTGATCCGAGCGAGGTTCTCAGCCATCTCTCCAAGCCCAGAGCCAACTGGCGGTTGTTTGTACACTGCAACGACCGGGCCAACTTCCCTCCCCTCTCGACGTTGAGCAGCTTGTTGTTCCACTTCAGCATCTCGCCCCGGTCAAACGACACCAGCTCAGAAGAGTACCACGTTGTTGAGTTTCCTCCCTCTGGGTCGGTAGGGTTGGGTAACTGCAAAGTCGAGAACTTGATGTCCATCATCAACTTGTGCAAGCTCTTGTACCTCTTCAGCTCGTCCACGCTGAAACTGTACGGTGTGCCGCTGTCGTTGATCTACTGCTCGGACGGGTTCACCGAGCTGTCGTTGATAGTTCTCTGCTACATCATATATTCTGAGAACATCCGACTCGACCAAGCAATGCTTAAGCTCCACTTGGAATTTGGCAGGCCGTTCTACATCTTCAGCAGCGACGTTCACATCTTGCGTAAGCTTGAGCCGTTGTTGAGGAAATTTAGTCCCTTGAATCCAGTGAACAAGAGCATCGTGTGGGGGGACTTGGAGGTGTTGAGCAATGAAGAGATAAACGAGTTCTTGTTGGGGGATGGTGTTAGCCGGACTCGGCTCGGATACATCTCGGGCCAAGACGATGACGAGGATGACGATGAAGAAGAGGACGAAGCGGAAGAAAGCGAAGATGATGACGATGACCAGGGAGAAGCCGAAGAAGAAAACAAGGAGGTCGCGCAAGATGAAAGTGACTCCGATGGCTCTCTAGTCCACAACTTCATCAAGTCGCTGCAGTCCAAGTGGGTCGAGGACGTTGAAGGATCGCTCCCATCAAGAATCCTCCCATACCTCTACCTTGGGTCGCTTAAACATGCCAACAACTTGACACTCTTGGGTAAGCTAGGCATCCAGCACATCATATCGGCAGGCGAGCAATTGGACTGGATAAACGGGTACAAGTTTCGCCAGGCGTACGTCATTGATGTTGAGAAGATGGATAACGGCAATATTGAAATATATAGAATAAGTCCAAGGTGCAAGAAGGGCTCCAAGAAGACCAAAAGAAGTAGGAGCAGGGGCTGCTCTATTGCTACAGTGATGAAGGTAAACAACCTTCAGGACGATGGGATCGACGAGCTTTCGAGCTCCTTGCCTACAGTGTTAGCGTACATCAACGAACGGTACGAGGAAGAGAAGAATGGGGGCGGCAAGATCTTGGTGCACTGCCGTGTGGGGGTGTCGAGATCGGCTACCATTGTGATCTCCGAGGTAATGAGGCGGCTCAATGTAAGTTTGGCTCGGGCTTATCTCTACGTTCGAGTTAGAAGGTTGAACATTGTGATCCAGCCAAACCTTCGGTTCATGTACGAGTTGTTTAAGTGGGAGGAGAGGGTGAAGGAGGATAAGAAGTTGGTTGGAGATGAGCAGGTGAAGTTCAGGGAAATCGACTGGTTTGTAATGTGTCGAGAGATCATGCGGTTGAACTTTCCGTACTTGAACAGCTGACTGCGTTAGGGAAAGAGAAGAGAGTGATAAAGGCGGTAGGCAGATGATTGTAGAAGAATGAGAGAAGCGTGAATAGAACTGATAGAACTACGAATGTATTATATAATGAACGATATTACGATATTATTGTAGACAGTTGTGGGGGTACTTCTGTAGGCAAGGGATCCAGTGGCCACTTCTGTAGTAGTGTTGTCTTCGGGTCCCTTCCGTAGCGGTGTTGGTTACCTCAGAAGCAGTGCTAGCTGGTGGCTAGCACCTGTGCAACCATTTTGAGTAGTGCATATAGCACCAAGAGGTGCATGCCCGTCTAGAGCAGCCCCAATCAGCTAGAGATGACCAGGGTCAGAGCTGGTCCAAACCAGTCCCAACAAATCCAATTCCGCTTAATTCTGCCCAATTCACTCCATTTCACCCCGAACACTCCAAATCAGCGGCAGCTGAAACAAACCACCCTCTCACCTTCAGCACTAACACTGCCTTTGCAGCCTCTTCTCGCAGGCAGCCCGCAGTCAATTATTGATCCTCGCACGACATTACTCCCAGCGTGCTTGCTCCCAATCTGGCCAAGGAGTCACCACAAAAATTGCCCCAACCGAAGAGGCTTCTTCCTTCTGCCCAATTCCAAGTACCCAACCTTGTCATATAATTCTTCCTTGTAGCATACTGCATACTGTACATAGTAGTGGCTATAAGCATACTTGAACAAAACAGCGCAACAGAAGTAAGAGCTACTCATCCATTGATACTCAGATCCACTGTAGCCACTTAATACGCATTTTAGCACAACATCCATCTACGCACTAACTCAGGCAAACATCCACGCACACACCAAAGCACACGTTCTGCTACTCACTACGTCAATCTAGAGCATCAAACAAGCACAATTCCCTCACAAGCATGTCCAACTCTTTGTTGTCCGATCCCTCTATCATACAGGTGTCGTCGCTGAACCAGACCGTGATCCAGAGCCCAATTCCCACTGGAGCCGACACTCCTACCGCAAACAATCTCGAACCAGGTAGCGCGCTTTCTAAATTGCTCGACTCTGCAATGGCCAAAGCTGCCAGCGAATCCACGCCCGAGTTTGAGCCTAGATCCAGCACTAACACCCCAAGCCAGGCCGCCTTGGACTCGCCTTCGTTTGTGTCTTCTTCCTCTGCTACCGATGGATCTCAGCCCAAGAAGAATGCCAAACATGTCTACACCATCGAGTTTCTTTTATCGTTAAGAGACCTGCCACTAGTGAAGCCGCACAAGAATCTTCCGTTCATAAACGACAAGCACAGCAGAGCATCCGGGCGTGAATCGAAGAAGAACAACAATAATATCAACAACAACAACAACAATAATAATAATAATCATAATAATAATAATAACAATTTCAGTAATAGAGACGGTGCCAGGAACGGAAAGAAGTCCAAGAAGCATGACTCGTTCATGCTGGACTTCAAGCCTGGCTACGTCAAGCCGGAAGACCTCGACTCACTCCCTCCTGACAAGATTTCCCACTTGTTGGGCGAGAATCCAGATGAGATTGAACCCGAATGGGACTCCGTCGATATCAACAACTCGAACCCTCTCAATATGAACATGGGCCAAACCGTGGAAGATTTCGAGAAGTGGAAGCAGGAAATGCGGAAAGAAGAGCAACGGCGCTTGAACGGAGACGAGATCGACGAGAGGTTGGAAAGAGAAAGCAAGCAAGATCCAAAGCAGGTTGAAAATGAAGTGGATAACTTCTTTTCGTATGTTAAACCAACTACTACAGGCTCCAGTGCGACCAGTGCAACCACTGTCACGACGGCGGCGTCTACCAGAAAGGTTTCTGAGACTGGATCTGAGTCAGGTTCCAGCACACCCCGAGTAGCCAACAACGAGGCTAAGAGTTCGAAGTTTTCTTCTTTCTTCAACGCACCTTCAATGCTGCAGCCGCATAGAGTAGCACAGCAGCAGCAACAACAACAACAACAACAACCACAACAACAACAACAACCACAACAACAACAACCACAACAGCAGCAGCAGCAGCAACAACAACAGCAACAACAGCAACAGCATCTGCAACAACCACAGCAATTACCGCCACATTTACAGCAGCAACAACAGCCATCAGACGAGAACTTCTCCAGATTCTTGATGTCCATGAAACAGAACCAGGGATTGTCGCCCCAGGGAGCTCCACGAACTCCTGGTCAGCATGGTTTACCTGGTATGATGCAAGCCAGTGGCCCCAGCACACCAGGAACGGGCCCAAATACACCCGGAACTTCAGGACCACCAGGACCTCCAGGACCCCCAGGCTTTATGCATATGGGCCCCGTGCCTGGACCTCAAGGGCAGCCAGGACCACAAGGTGCTCCACTTTCCTTAAACAATGACTCATTCTTTATGTCATTGATGACCAAGAAGCCTGAGCAACAAACACTGGAAAGCTCTCCATCTAAGCAGGTCACTAACAAGGGCCCGCCTGGAGCCCCAGCAGCTCAACAGAGCCCTCAAACTTCTGGTCAACAGCCTTCTAACCAGCAACCTTCCAACCAGATGCCTCCCTGGATGAAGCAGTTCCAGCAGGGACCCCCTCCTGGAATGCAGTTCCCTCCTCAGAGCATGAACGGCATGCCCCCTGGCATGAACAGGCCCCCACAAGTACAGGGCCAGATGCCTCCGCAGTATGGTAGACCTCCTATAAATGGTCCATTCCCTCCAGGATTCATGCCACCACCAGGAATGGGCTTGTCGCAGTTCAATGGCCAAATGCCAAACGGTATGCCCCCTCCTCACTTCTTCCAAGGGATGCCACAAGGGCAACCAGGCCAACAACCGGGCCAACAACCTGGTCAGCAACCTGGTCAGCAACCTCAAGTACACCAGGGTCGTGGACCACAGACTCCTGCTGGTTTCCAGGGCCGTCCTCAATACTAGATTTGCGTTAGGAAAGCTACAATACATTCAGTCCGTTTCTAGTGTCAGTCTGTGTATTTATGATTCAGTCTGTATATTATTCAGTAACTTATATCTATCATACAAACGTCCAAGCAGTGTAGAATAGTCAAACTAATCAGAGTGCAGTCATGTAGTCAACTGCAGAACCTCTGGTGCTTCGTCTCTGACAATGCTCATCTTTCTCCTCTTCATATGCTCTTTGAGCCTCTTACTGTGTTGTCAGAACTGTGCTCTTTGATCCCTCTTACTCCACTAACCACCCACCTGCTCCTCTATAGATGGGCAGAAACCTGCAAGCACAAGTTGAGCAATTGGATGTGCTCGTCCGTACCGTTGTTCAACTTCTTGTCCGTCGAAAACAACACCTGTGCTATCGCATTCTTCACCCTAGAGCTCAAGTCTTCATTCAAAATAAAGGCGTCGTGCAACTGGTCAACCAACTGCTGTGCACCCCAGCCTTGAAGCGTGAGCTCATGCACATACAGCACTATTGCCAGAGAGTCTTTGGTATTTATCTTGACAATAAGCTCATCTACAAGAGCGTTCGGAACCACACCTGCAATTTCCTGCACTGTTTTCTTGGAAACGTCTGTTTGCATGTCCGTGGCCGAGGTTAACTCATCGAGACGCTTGGCCGATTGGAGGTAGGTGATGGCCTTTCTAAGGTCTCCATTGGACAACCGCAACACCTCGGGCAACACCAGATCGTCCTCCAAGGGTACATTTTCCATTTCCAGTATATACTTTAATCTGTTTAAGGCATTTTCATTGTCCAACAGCCTATACCTAAACTTGCTGCACCTCAGGGCCAAAGGCTCAATAATTCTGGTGATGTAGTTACATATCAAGCAGAATCTGGTCACACCGGAGTAGGTCTCCATGGTTCTTCTCAATGCCGACTGTGCGTCGTTGGTCATAGAGTCGGCTTCATCTAGTATGATTATCTTGTACGGTGGGCAGGGGTAGTTGGCCAAATCTTCTGCGCTTGGGTTGGAGATCGTCAACCGTGCAAAGTTCTTGATCTTCTGTCTGACGATGGAGATCCCACGCTCATCGGAGGCGTTCAATTCAAGAACTCTGCTCTTGAAAAGTCGGGGGCCGTATAGCTGTCTGGCTAGCGCCAATACCGTGGACGTCTTCCCGGTACCTGGTGGACCGGTAAACAACATGTGGGGCAAGTTGGCGCTCTGTAACGTTTTCTTTAACACCTTGACGGCGTGGTCCTGAGAAGCTACATCATCCAAGTTCTTCGGTCTATATTTTTCGACCCACGGCGTGTGCTGAAGCTTTTCCTCGGCGTATGTGCTCATGATTGATTAGCTGCTACGAAATAGAAGAGACAAAAAGACAGAAAAAGCTAGTGATAGGTAACAATTCTGGTTGTATCAGTAGAACTTCTTCTTGTGATACGCGATTTTTTGGAATTTTTTATTTTTCACGCGGTTTCCAAGGGTGGACCCTTGGTTACTCTATGCTGCTTGATGGTTATTTTCCAAGGGGGGACCCTTGGCTACTTTATGCTGCTTGATGGTTATTTTCCAAGGGGGGACCCTTGGTTACTTTATGCTGCTTGATGGTTATTTTCCAAGGGGGGACCCTTGCCAATTTCATTCTGGTCGAGTTTATGCTTTTCAATGGCTGGCCCCTGTCAACTTCATGATCCGCTCGTCAAAGAGTCCCTAAGAATACACTCGTTTACCTGACCTGACCCACACAGAATATTGCAATGGATGCACCTTAACGGAACTTTTCCCTACTGGCTCATATGCTTTCCCATCATTTCACTACCGTAGCCCATAGTAACTACACCTAACTTCCGTATCTTCTTTCTTATTACTTCTTTGTTTATTATTTCTTAAATTATTAATTGTAACTTTCTAGTTAGGAATCTAAATAAGCTGGTTTATTAGGGGGATGCAAGTAGTTTTTGGCTTGTTTATGCTCCTCTTCTACTTTACTGGACTCCGATCACACTCAACTCTAATGTCCAAACACGCCTGATGTGTGCCTTTACTGATATTTTATCCAATAATTCTCCCTTTACCACCATGCCGCTCACATCTATTTCTATAGTTTCATTGCTCCACCAGCACTTTCTGGCTGGTTTCCTCCAAAACAAAAGCAATTTGGTGTGGCTCGAATCAGCACTCTGTCGATTCATAGACAAACTTCTAGACGCAGCACGAGTGGCACTGGATGCTAAAGTGGCTATTCTTGACCGGGACTTTCTGCTAGTACTAGACACAGAAGCGTTAGATTGGACTGGTGCTAATTGTGGTGACATTGTAGGAGTTACAGACTCCATCTCCTTTTGTTTTCTCTGTGCAGCCAGTTGCAATCTCACTAACAGCAACGATGAAACTACACACTTACCTGGCTCCAACGACCTTGCACCCCACTCTTCGTCAACTTCAAACCCTGAAGAACACAACATATCCAATAAATGTTGTTCAGCAGGGCCCAAATGCTGAGTTATTCTAGGGTCCAACTTGGTATTGTAGCCCAATCCGCTGAAAATCTGCTTGTTCTCGAGCAAATGCAGAGCTACGCTTATCTTACAATGTCTGAAATTGTCGGCATCGAATCCTTCCATAGGAGGGATGATGTAGTAATCCAAATCCTCTCTCAATACTATTATGGCAGGTTTGTGTTGTAACACGGAAGCAGCAGTTTCCTGGTGCAGGGAGCTCCCAACCAGCTGTTGCGGAGATAACTGCGGCATCTCGAGCAAATCCCTTCTGGCTCGGCCAAAGTTATCAATGATGTACTCAAAGCAAGAGGGTTCAAAGTTTACGAAAACTGTATCGTCCTCAGTTAAATTGGTGATTGCTTGACCAGAAGCATCCAAAAACACCCCATTGGGGAAAAGGCAGAGCAAGATGCTTTCTGGTAAACTCATAAGCTCTTCTCTTGTTATGGTGAAGTTGATGTTTCTAACGTTCAAGTGGATTTTGGAGTCGTAGTCCACTTCGGTCTGCCGGTCATAGTTCCTATTGTACGACAGGGACTCCGGAGTAACCTGGGTGATAATATCTGTCATGTTGAATAAAGAACTAGAATTGAAATTAAGTGGTGTGGGGGGGAATTAAAAATTAAATAATTAAGTTATATCGTACAACTTTCAAAAATGAATTCAACAAAAAATAAAAATAAAGATAAAAATACTTCTGCTGGGTTGTGCGTGTGTGTATACCTTCGTTAAGACCGTTTGCCTAGTTGCGTAGTTTCCAGCTGGTCTCGTGTGTGGTGTGCTTCTCAATTAGAAAATTTTATTGCTTTTTTTTTTTTGCTCTTTTGGGGCTTTTCTCGCAGTGTTTTGTTATCTTGCTAGGGCCCTAAATTCCTGCACTTGTGACACGGTGAATACGGGTGCTTGGGGCGACACTCTTTAAGAGTAATACCACGGATGTTTTCCTCTGGAGTTTGGGAGCCTGTTCTGGGGCTGCGGTTGTGTGTGTGTACCTAAATATCAGTACAAATATACCGATGGGGCTTGTGTATCCGTCACGATAAGATAAAGAAAAGAAATGCGCTCAAAAAAATGTGTGAGTGTTTCACTTCCGTTTGGGATTTTTCTGTCTGTGGGTACGATGAGCGCATGCAGGATGGAATGCAGCCAGCGGGAGAGAAGCAAGGCAGAAGCGGTGCTGAAGGGTTAACCAGGCAGGTAGTAGGATGTATTTTCGCAAGGTTCTGCACTGGCCGGACCTTTCTATTATTTCTGGGACCTTTTAGTTCTTTCTGAAGCAATTTTTTGCCTGACTATTTTGCAACAATCTCTCGTTTTGCTCGCCGGGTCGCCAGGAGATGAAAATCGTCTATGTGCACACCCCATCAGATCTTTTTGCAGCAGCCTCCCCTCATAACGGCGGCTTCATCAGCTACTCTATTCACTAGTGGTTCCGTATTCTAAGCTGGTTACACATTTAAAGACAAAATGACGTGCTCTGGCCAATGCTCGTCCTCTTCCAAAATCCCCATGGACGTCCCCGTGGTGTCACAGCAAAACCCTGAGTTTGACTCGGAGCTCTGGTCTGATGCAGAAGTCACCTCAACCAACCACATAAAGCGCACGCACATCAAGCAAGGTTACGTGGATGGGCTTTCTAACGCCAAGGAAACAAGTCTTCAAACAGGTTTCGATGAAGGCTACCCCATAGGCGCACAACTAGGAATCCGCGTAGGGGCCATACTATCCAAGATAGCCATGCAAAACGACTTCGAAACGTTTGAAACTGCAAAGAGGGAATTGAATATTACTAATACGCTTAAAAGGAGCTTTTTCGACGAGAACCTAGACTTACCGGAAGGGGAGGACCACCCTATACTTGCCAAGTGGGAAGATGCTGCATATGGGAAGAATTAGCCTTTCACATTGTATGCAGAGACGTATCAGAAAGTACCACACCAAGGGTGTGGTTTGGGGTATTAATAGATTAGATACGCTAGAGATACGCTAGTTCTTGTGATGCGACGAAGCTGGACTACAGTGAGGCTTACTACCCTATACGGTGAATCTGCAGATATATTCTACGGATTTCCTCTATTGTGTTTGCTGAGCCGCTGCAGTTTCCCCTTACGGAAAGACTCAGCGCTTAACCAGGCCCTACTGGCAAGGACATGGTACAAGTTCCCTCTATGAACCACAGCTTTAAATAGGACCTAGTTTACATGGATTCGTACTGACTAGTAGTAACTGGCTCGCGGGTCCCTTGCTAAATAACATGATGCTAATTAAATTATTTATTAAAGTACTTGGATGGCCTCTTCTATCTGTAAGAAGCTTCATGAATTCAGTCTATGTAGACATGGCATCTATTCTACTCTGAGTACCATAAAAGGCTCCTATTTTTTCTTCATCTCTATTTCAACGGCATGTCTCCAACGACTTCCTTGTTCAATACTTCATTCAATCCAAAGTATTTCTCTTGGAACTTCAATCTCCCCTTTGACCAATCGACCCAGAGTTCACTGATCAAGTACTGAGTCTTCTGGAACATGATAAATTCCTTGAAGCAGCATTCTTTTATAAGCCAATCTTTATTAAGCTGCTGGAAAATCTCCTGTTTATCATTAATAATTACTTGCCTCAATTTGGCTAACTCGCTCCCCTTAATATCGACATCATCTGTAGACAATTTTTGGTACCGTTTCTCATTTTCTTGAATCCTGTTCTGTAATTGAGGTATGTTATTTATCAGTAGCTTCTTGGACCGCTCAAAGAGTTCCTGCAATGAGTATAAGTAGTCCAAATAGTTTTTAAACTTTTCCAATATTGTAGTGTTTATGAGAAAGCTTTCGTCGATCAAGAGCTGCGAGGATTTATTGAAAAAGTCCAGGATTGATCCTAACGAGTCATTAATGGCTGACATATCGTCTTTATTGGAAGTTGATACGATTTTGCTTTCTTCTCCATTTTCGGTATTAGTATCATGGGGGTAAACTGCTTCATTCAAAGCAGAGAACTTATTGATCATTTCTACAAACTTCCCATTATCCAAAGAGATTTGGTGCTGCCTCCTTTCGTACCTTTCTACAAGCAACACACACTTTGTCCAAACTTCAATGAGTTTGGTGATACTGAGTTCGGACTGCTTCCAGTCCCTCAAAAATTCGTCTCCTATAGTGGGCCACACTGAGTTTATAAAGTGGGTCAGGATCTTCATGCCCTTAAACTCCAACGAGTAGTCAATCTTGGCTTGCTTCTTCCAGCTAGCCAAATCCGTTGGGACAGAAAGGAAGGTTACTACTACGGAATCCAAAACCAAGGCTGGGTGCTTAACTAATTGGTTCAAAAAACGGTTCAAACCTCTCCGGCGCTTTTGCAAGAATTGCGAATCGGGAGCTGATCCTACTGTATAGTTAGTATAAGGAGATAAGATATGTAGGAGTTTTCTCGAAGTCATCTAGAAAGAGAATAGATCATCTAGAAGAAGGCATCCAGAAAAAGATGATGAAAAAAGAAATGGTCCATTTCTCCGTGGATAAAGGGGTATTGTAGCTGAAAAGAGCAACGGGCTTCTTTTTTTCAAAAATACAATCCTTCATCATAAAAATACATACCAGTAAACTTCTTTGGTGGTAGACCGGGAATCACTCTAAATGGATACTTCTTCAACAAATACTCAAGCAACCACACGAAATCGGAGTATCTTCTGATCACCTTCTTGCTTCCGGCTGGTCCCTGCATGCCAAGCTTGATCTCATGGGTGATGATATAGTTAGTATGCTTGAAAAGGAGTCCCTCTTTCTCGGGCACCTCCTTTATTCGAACAACATCCTTGGTGCCTACCACGGGCTCAAATGTATCCTTTATATCGGCTATGTACTTTGATATTTCGTTAAACAGGATCGGGTCATTGGGCCCACCGCCGTCCTGTTGCTGCCTCTGCTGAATTGAGGAGTGGTCAGTCAAGATCGGATCGATAATGGAGGAAGAGAGGTGGTGGTCGGGGTCGCTCTCCGAGATGGAAGTGTTAGCCAATTGGGCGTTTAGTGGGTCTGGCGAGTACGACCTATCGTTGTTATTGTCATTACTGTTATCATTGCTGTTGCTGTCCAATATCGACTCTACAACTGAAGCTGGAAGTGCAGGCAAGTCGTTGAGACGGAACTGGAGCGTCACATAGTCCCCCGAGCCAGGCAATTCCAACTCCAACGCTACGAGACCCAAGATCTGGTAGAAATTCGCTGGCCTGGAGGGCGGTAGAAGGTTGTGGTCGTACATGATGTCGATTATCTTCAGCTTCTGGTACCCAGTGAGACCCTCCTGGCCATGGGCGGCGAGCTTGGCAAAAACAAGCGACTCCAACTCGCTGGTGGTAGTGGAGAGCTCGCCGACGGCGGCGTAGATCTCCTTGTACGACGAGGGGACGTTCTCAGGGGAGGGCGAGGACAGTTTGTGCGCAACTGGTGCTGTGTTGTGTGCAGATAAAAGCTGTGAGGGCGATAAGTACGAGGACGCAGAGCCGAATGCTCCTCCTCCACTGGCACTACTAGTGCCCCCCACTACCGAGGGGCTGTTGTTGATCACTGAGGCTGTGGATTCGGAGTTAGCCCAGCCATTGTCCCAGGGATCCTCATGGTCGTTGTTCCCAAAGATACTGCTGTTCATTTGGAAGGATTTGCTGTGGAAGTGAGTGGAAACTAGTGTGATCGATAAGAGCCTATCAACAAGGCAAGCAGACGAAGAAAGCCCAAGCAAGTGGTGTGACAATATGCAGGACACTAATTTGGAGGCTGATGTGCAGGAACATGGCTGCAAATACCGTAGGAGAGTGTGATAGAAGCACCCTAACGAATGACATTGTAGGCGTAGTGATGGCTTTTGTGGTCTGGTAGTCATTTTATTCTGTTTGAGATTCTTTAGAGCAAAATCTGACTTGTTTTGGTGGCGTATCGTAATGAGTGCTTCGCTCAATGGAGGCTCAGCTCTCGGGTGGAAATGTTGTTGCACTGGTTTCAACCGTGGGGGTCATGGCGAAGACGCCGGTAAAAAAGAAAGAGTTATTCATGTTAGGAAAGCGTTCTCATAGACATCAGCCTTCGTTCTGTCTATTTTGCAGCCTTCTAGCTCCCCTAACATCTACCCTGCCCTACCTAGCTACTAGGTTAGCAGCCTTTCCCTGTATGCAGTACGTAATATATTCTCCCAATTCCTCATTGCTTTCTTACAACACCATTCTACACAACACCTGCCAGCCTCCAATAAAGGTGACACTGACAACACAGTACCCCCTGAATCTGTGCTAGGATGGCTCTCAAGGACACGTTGTTTGACATTGTGAATTTTTTCCACGCCAATGGCAGAATCAATCGGTTTACGTTAGGCTTAGATAAGTACCCCCGTCTTAATTTTTTACTTGAATGGAGGATCTCGGATGTTGTCTTTTTATTGGTGTTGTTTGTTCTCTTTTTCGTTACCAACACGTTACAACCCTTTGAAAGGCAATTTTTTATCAACGATTTGACGATTCTGCACCCGTTCGCGGAACGCGAAAGAGTGAACGAGTCGGAATTATTCTTCTACTCAACGTGGGTGCCACTCTCGGTGGTTGCGGTGGTTGGAATACTTATTACGAAACCAAGGCAAAAGATTTATTTTACGTATATTTCAGTCGTAGGCTTACTTATATCTATCTTACTCACTAACTCAGTGACCAATATTTTGAAAAATAGTATTGGTCGGTTGAGACCAGACTTCTTGGCTAGATGTATTCCCAAGAAGGACGCGCCATTAGATGTCATGGTGTTTGCTAAAGATGTCTGTACCACCACCAACAGAGGCAGGTTATTAGATGGGTTCAGAACCACACCTTCTGGCCACTCCAGTTTGAGTTTTGCTGGTTTGGGTTACCTTAGCTTGTGGCTCAGTGGGCAACTAGTGGTTGCAGAACCCACTCTGGGCTCTTGGAGAACGGTAGTTAGTGGAATCCCAGCCTTTGGAGCTGCGTTGATTGCGCTCAGTAGAACTGAAGACTACAGACATCACTTCATCGATGTCATTATTGGAAGTGTAATTGGGATTTTGATCTCGTGGTGGAGCTACAGACGATACTTCCCCTCGATTACCAGTAAGAAGAGCTACGTTCCATACTTGATCCACGAAATTGAAGAAAAGAACGAAGAAGACCACTTGTACGAGAGATTGGAGAGACAAGGACAGGAAGAGGTGTAGCAATTAGACGACTTGACTCTGGTGGTGTAGGGGACAGAGTGACTTCGGAAGTGGGTTACTTTAAAGTGACCAAAATAAAGTAAGTAAGTAAAATATAAAGTTAAATCTACCAAAACAAGAAAAGCATGTAAAACAAGAAATGAATTCAATCAAAAATGCATCTAATCAAAAATGCATCCAATCAAAAATACGTTCAATCAAAAATACATTCAATCAAAGGCATCCATCCTAGTTGACATGTTAAGGCTGGAACAGTTTTTCTGTTTTGTGGGGTTAAAAAGGCTCCTCGCTTAAAAGTCTCCCACCATGTGTAGTTTAAGAATAATGCGATAACATTCCCGAAATGTACAACAAATCTTTATCATGTTCCCTTTTTGGCAAAGACAGTTGCCAGGTGGAAGTATGTCTTTCACAATTGTGGGGCTGTTCCGTTGTCTTGTGACAGTACCAAAGCTTAGCTGTGTGCAGTATTTTTAGTGGGAAGGTTGCGCAAGGCTGTAAAGTGCTGCTTTACTGCCAGTGGATGGGGAGTAGAACAGGCCGCTGGGGATGAACACGCAAGACCAAAGAAACCTAACATTCATAAAGAAACAAAGCAGTGAACGATAAATAGCGAAAGAAATAAATAAACATAAATAAACGTAAAGAAATACATAAATGCAAGAAGAAGATGATGAAAAAAAAAAAATGACTAGTGAAAGAAAGAATTAGAGTAGAGGGCTAACGGATAAACTTTTTGTTGGTTTTGGAACAATTGGCCTATGCCAGAGTGCGAAAACCTCAGTTATACTAGCAAGGTGCGCGGATGCGAACCACTATTTTGCTGGCAGTGAGCGTGGTGCATGCCATTTTTCTCGCTCTCACCGTGCGACTCGTCCCACTATCTTATCACTAAATTTCAGCGTTTTCAGCGTTTTTCAAGCACTGGGCCAGCCTCACATCACACAGGTTTTTAGAGCCCAGCAGGAACGAGAAATAAACTGGATCCCCTATTAGCAAATCACACACCGGACAATTTGAACAACTTAAGGGGCTCCGCATGTGTCTACTCTCTAATTTCCCATCTGTGCCAGTGCAGTCATGTACGTACCCACTTTCTTGGGAAACCTTAGACGTTCCCAATGGAAACACGTACTCACTTTGCAGAGAATGAATTTCGTAGCCTAACCTTTCTTTTTTTACTTTTTTCGTTTTTAATTATTTTTTATTTCTTGTTCGATAAATTTTTTTTTTTTTTTTATTCTTCTTTTTTTTGACCTGCCAGTTTCTTCTCTGAGCTCTCCAACTATACTAGCTAGGAGCAGTCTAGTCTGAAATCGCTAAGAAATTTACTGGGCTAATATATTTATTTAATTTTGTATACATCAATCGATTTTTATTTTTTGTTTTTTGTTAGTTCAGTCGGTTTTTTTTTTTTTTTACAGCACTCCAACAGCATAATGGCAACACAAATGTACTGCTTCGTTTCCAGTGGAGACGTTCACTGTGTCCCTATCGAGGAGGACCCCACTGCGGTGGCAGATTCCTTAGCCAACAGTACTTCAAATGGGAATAAGAATGGAAACGGCTCCCTCACCGCTACCGCATCGTTGAAGGTTCCCCTTCAGACACGTTTAATTAGGAACAAGAACCTCATCTACTCCTTAAATGACCCGTCGTTGTCAGACTTTGAGTCTGCTGGTGAAAACGATGCGTCCACCAACGAGGACGACGAAGACGAGGACGATGTAGACAAGGATGAAAATGAAAACGAAAGCGAAAACGGGAACGGATCCCACAACGGTGCTCTAGCCTCCATCAAGAAGACGTTGTACTTACCCCAGTTTGCTATAGACTTGCCCACTAACCTCTCAAACAACTTCAGCCAAGTCAAGCAGCTTTTAACCACCGTGTTCCCCTGGATACTAAGCCCCGAAGAGATATCCGTGAAAGAATTGACCGGTGGTATCACCAATATGTTGCTCTCGTGCAAACACACTCCGTCTGGGTTCACGGCGCTCATGAGAGTCTATGGGCAGGGAACCAACCTCATTATCGACAGACATAGGGAGTTTGTACTGCAACTTATCCTCAACTCATTGAACTTGGCTCCTCCCATCTACGCTAGGTTCTCCAATGGGCTTATCTACGGGTTTTTGCCCGGAAGATCCTTGCAGCCTGAAGAATTGCAAAATGAAAAACTATACCCTCTTATCGCCCAGCAGTTGGGAATTTGGCATAACAAGATATCTGGAGAAGATATAGACGAAGGGGTGGAGAAATTAAGAAAAATCACCATGAGTTTGAAGAAGCAGCATTCTGGCAGTGACGGAAGGCCGTCGTTGTCTAGACTGTCCTCCTCCAAAAGAAGACTGCTGCTGCTGTTTGGGAAATCTGGTGGTCATGGCCATCCAAGGAAGAAGTCCATATCCTTTGTATGGGAATTGATTGAAGACTGGATGAACATTGTTCCCATAACCCCTGGCTTGATAGAGTCGTTCCTGGAGAATGACGCCTTGAGGAATTGCAAGACTGATGTGAACGCTGACACCACCCGCTCCGTAGTGCAGGCGGAGTTTGAGTGGTTGCGAACTGAGTTGACTGAGAACTCAAGATCCCCCATAGTGTCATGCCACTGTGACTTACTAAGCGGCAATATTATCATTCCAGAAGACTTCTTGACCAACACCACTCCAGTGCCGCCTACTACAAACCCGGTACAATTCATAGACTACGAGTACATGCTCTCTGGGCCCAGGGCGTTCGACATAGCCAACCATTTGGCCGAATGGCAGGGCTTTGACTGTGACCGAAGCGCCATCTTAGTGCCTTCCAAATCGAATCCAGTAATGAGAAAGTGGGTCGAGGGATACTTAAACAAGCCTGAGCCTCAGGAATCCGAGGTAGACGAAGTCATAGAGGAGATCTCCATGTTCTACGGGATGCCTGGTTTCTATTGGGGGGTGTGGGCTATGATTCAAAGTGAAATCTCTACGATAGACTTCGACTACGCCAACTACGGAAAGTTGAGGTTCCAAGAATACTGGGACTGGAAGAAAGACTACTTGAGTAAAAAGAAAAATGAAAAGAACACTGCATAATTAGATTATTTATAGACACGTTGAATCTTTACTTGCCGATGTAGCCTTTGTTTCTAGAATTTCTATTGTTTTACTATATGGCTACTGCTAGGTCATAAGATTTTGTTGTTTACCTCTCGAGGTCAATAATGGTGGTGGTCTGTGTCTTCGTGGAATACAAAACCACCCACCTAGACCCTCTTGTCTTTTCTTTACACAAGGTGTTATATATGTTGACAGCATAGCTTCTGGGGAAGTTCGAAGAAGAAAGAGTTACCTTTTTAATAAATTCATCCTTCTGCTCCAACGAAGTAATCAGAATCATCTTGACTACCTCGTCTCTCACGTCAATTGAAATGATTGGCGCACTGGACAAAGACTTCATCAAAGACGAGCTAGCAATCTTCGCGTCGTTCTCAGTCTCCCATTTGTCACGCTTGTTGTTGTTCTTCCGTCCGCGTGGCGCATCATTAGGCACGACTGTCACTTTCTGAGCCAAGTCAATGGAAAACAATGGCAAGAGGCTCTGGCCAACGTCTCCTGACGAATGGTGGTGGTTATCTTCTAGCGAAAGGAGCGATGACGATGAAGAGGAAATAGTCGCAACCTTCTGTTTTGCTTTCACTTGAGGAATACCTGCTTCGTCACTGTTTCTCTCTTCAATCTCGCTCCTAAGATATTCGTTCAACTCCTCGTAGTCTACGTCTACATCCTTGTTGGCTGCAACATCTCTGATTCTAAGTGGCTTGAAGTTTCTCTTCGCTCTTCTCTGAATCATTGACTGTGGGGTCTTCACAAGGACAATCCAGTTGGCACCGTCCATCTGAGCTTGGTCTAGCACATCCTCCATTGTATCATTAGTATCGGTCATGAAGATGTCCGCAGAAATATTGAACCTTCTGATACCTTTCAAAATATCGTAACCTGATTCTCTGATATATTGAGGGTTCAAACTTGTGATGAGTACATCACATCTAGATCGCCTCCAATCGCTCGAACTGGTCCCAAATTGCTGCAAGTTCTTCCTGAGAAGTAAAAACATGAAACTTGCTGACAACTGGAAGCCCACGGCGTAAGGAGTCGTGGATTTAACGATATCTTTGTTTCCGAGCGATTCTATCAAACTGTCATATCTTCCTCCAGAGATTATTCTTGCCTTCCTTCTATCCACCCGTAGAACCGCCTGAAACATTACACCTCCTTGGTAATACACGTTGTTGTAATTACTCAACGGGTTAAACAAAATAGTAGCAGTATTACCGCCCAACCTATGATAAATCAGCAAGATTTCAGTTAGATAATTGAGGGCTTTCTCGAGTCTAGCAAAATGGGGAGAGTCCATCATCGCCCTCTTCAATTTCATCTTGGCTTGCTCAATGGGGAGTGTAAAGTTGAACTTGTCAATAAGGTCCTTTGTAACCGTGTAAGGAACATCGGCATCCTCTCTAAGTCTCTTCTTGATCTGCTCCGACTCTGTTTCGATTCCTAGTTGGGAGAGGATGCCAATGACCTCAATTCTCTTTCTGTCATCAATTCCAACGTTTTCAAAAGAAAAATTAATAATTGAGTTCAAAATGTCTGAATGATTAATCAATATCACTGCCTCATCACTTGTGCTACTTCCACCTCTCTTGGACCTCTTCCCAAGCGGGAGTATCAGAAGTATTTCATCAACAACATTCAAGCACTCCGCATCATGGGCTGGCTTCAAATTTGAGTCGTGGGTTACTGAATCAAAGCTAACTGCACTGTACTTGTCAGGCATAGAACCTGGTCTCTTGTTTGGTCCTGGTTGCCTGTAAACAAACGCATTTTTAAATACCTTAACGAAAGGTGCATTATTCTTACTTAAGAATCTTGCCAAGGGTAGGGTGAGATCATACGGCAACTGTAAAATAGATCCACTCTTATCCAATACCTCGTACACATTCTCCCGTACGTAAAAGGGCAGCTTAGGAAACAAAACATTGGTGGTGTTGTTGTTAAAGTCCTCCAAAGCACCATGCTTTTTGAATATTTTCTTCAACTTATCAATCATCTTATCGTATAGCAAATAGTCATGTGTTCCTCCAGTAGTACCACCTCTTTTGTCGTCAAAAAGTAAATCTCTGGCCAAGACGTAAGGTTGTTTAAACAATGTTTCCCTCACCTGTTGTTGCCACGGAGAAGCAGGATCCGCCAACGACTTCAATGCTTCCTTTATGACTTGATCTTGATGTTCAACGGGTAAGAGTCCACTCGAAAGCAACTCTGAGGCACCTGGTCTTTTCGTGGGATCATGGTCTAGCAATTTGGTGATAATTCTTCTCTCCAACTTCTGCTGCTGTGGTTTCCATTCTTTGGGAAATTCAATGGAACTTAATCTCAATCCGTTAAGAGTTTGTGCTCTTTCCATCCCTGTTCCTAAGCTCCAGCACATTTCGAAAAAGATGATTCCAAGTGCATACATATCCACTTTTTCATCATAATTACCAGTGGAGATTTCTTTGGCCGTGTAGAACAAGGTCCCCACTACGGTTGACCAATCTTTATTCTTGGGCTGTTGGATCTGGTTATCCTTCAGAACAATCAAGTCAGAAGTCTGCGTACCAGATGAAGATGAATTCTTGGCTAAACCAAAGTCCCCAACTTTAACATTATTAGACTTATCTATGAAAATATTCATTGGTTTCAAATCCCGATGAATGAATCCCTCTCTATGAATGTAAGAAACAGCTTCAAGAAGCTGACGCATTAGTCTCCAATACTCATGTGGATTCTTAGGTAAGCCTTGTTCAATCAAGTTCTGGAGGGTGTTGTTTTCACAAAACTCCATCTGGATGTATAAAATTGATTTGACTTGCAGTAAGCGACTATTTGGGGGCCGAGATATAGATTTAGATTGAGTTGCACTCGATGACACAGATTTTCGTGAACTTGTCAAAGCTCCTTCCGAAGTTGAAGATTTGTAATTGGTTCCTTCTTCTCCATCCTCGTCAAACTCGTCAGTTGAGTAACCAAATTCAATAATCGGATCATTTGAAATGAAATCAACTTGGAAAGAATTATCTTGAGTTCCTAAAAACGACGTGCTTCTGGAAAAGTACGAATGCAGTTCAATATCCAGATCCAGGTATTCATTATCCTCATCCGAAGATTCTTCCAGAGTTTCGTCGTCGAGGCTACTTTCTTCCAGCTCATCTTCTATATCTTCAATCTTTTCCTTCTTCACGTCCTTTTTATCTTCAGGTATTTCCTCAACCCACGTTCCATAGTATCTAACAATATACTGGTGGTTTAATCTAGATAACGATAGAACTTCACTCAACAAGCTATCCAACTTGTGGGCTCTATGCTTGATCTTTTTTATTGCGTAGAAAGTGCCTTCAATCCTATTTCTAGCTTTGACTACTTCACCGAATCCACCTTTGCCTAATTTTCCAACTTCTTCAAAATCTCTCTCATATCTTCCCAAATTCCTCAGATTATAACTATTCAAAGAGTCTGGGTATGATACTGAGGTGCCCCTACCGTAATTACCATTGTTATGGCCAAACGTATTACCTGGTAAGCCAGCAAATGCATTGGTGGGTTGGTGTGTCGACATATTCATTGGCTCTTCATTAGCATCACCATTCCAGTTTGTTAGACCTTCGTTAAGAATTGGTCCATCTCGAAGGAACTTTACAGCATTCAATTCCATGGGGCTCGGTCTCTTTGATGGCTTAGTTTGAAGCATCTTACAGAACAAGTCAAATACTATATCACCATACTGTTCTTCTCCTGGATAATCCTGGGGACTAAACTTCGCATAGAATTCACTTGGAGTTTTAAATTTGGTAGTCAAAACATCAAGATTTAACATTATACGCATGAACAAGACGCATAAATCCCATATATCAGTCTTCAATACATGACCAGAGCTTGAAAACGAGCAGTCGCCCAGTAATTCTGGTGCCATCCAATTTGGTGGAATCAAGTCGTTCCAGTGTGAATCAGTATCAAAAGGAGGCAGTTCCTTATTTGGATATAATTTCAACATTTTCACCAATCTGAAACCATAAGACGCATAAGAGATTTTCAACACAGCCTTTACCGAACTTTCGTCATTGAAAACGGAGCTTTCTTCGTCATTGCTTTCACTAAATTCTGGACCGATTTGCTCTTCGTGCCACACGCCAATAGTCAACGGACACACTAGCTTATGGATAACTCCACAGTTTTGGAGGTGTTCAAAGCCTGGAATCAACTGGATGAGCCATGTTCTTGCCAAAGCCCAGCTGATTCTGCCTCCATCACCGCCTTTCCTGCCACAGATATAATCCTTTATCAGCTCAAAGGTGCCAGAGTACTCGGTAAGCAATCTTACCTTCCACCCTGTGCCTCCAGTGCTGCCGCTGCTGGTTTCATCTATTTGAAACCCAATCAAGCTAGCGATATTTTCATGATTTATGTTCATAATAGACTGTAGTTCCGTTTCAAGATCTTGTATATGCTTCTTACCATCATCTGTCTTCCAAAATGGGTTCGTCAAGTTGATTTCTGACAACAAGTACGACAATTCTTCGTTCGTTGGGTTGATCTTCTGCCTGATTCCATTGGGAAGGTATGGTTTTACTAGAAACTGTTTACTGATAGGTGAAAGTAAATCTTTGTGATTAGCAGGAACGAACCCCATCACGGTCTGGAACTTAAACTGCAGTCTATGCATCATTAAGCCCGATGTCTTGGACGGTAAGCGACCTACCATTGTGTTGGCAAATACGAAAAACTCACTCTTGTTCTTGTTCCACTTAGCTAGACATTCGGCTGACGGGACTAGGTTAAACTCGTCGTCACCGTTATTAATGTTATTGTTACTATTGTAATTACTATTGTCTCCATTGCCGCCACCACTAGTGTTATTAGTATTGCCATGAGTGCTACCACTATGCAAGTTGTAGCCTCTGTGGGTCTCATCTGACTCGCTGATGTCGTACCCCATGCTATTGCCTACGCTATTGTAGTACTCGCCTCTTATTTTCAAGATCTGCTCGTTCAATTCGTCGTTTTGCTTCTGTTGTTGTACTTTTATCTGTTTCTCTCGCTCTGCCTCTCGCTTCTCCAACTCCAAGCGCTCATTCTTTAATCGTAATTCTCTTTCCTCTTCTAGAGATAGCACCTTTTCGGTAGTCGATTGGAACTCGTCTAGCATATCTTTCAAATCTGATATTATCACAAAGCATACTTCTTCTTCTACATACTCCTTCAAGAGTTCATCCACCTTGTTGTGCAACATCTCCACCTTCGCATTTAAGATGTTCTTGGGATGGAGGATTTTGATCTTAGGAGGCAGGAGGGGATACGTGGGAGTGAACTCGAAATCTAGTAGAATGGATATCGTAGGTCTATCTGAATGCTGAGAGCTCTGTAAGAATATTTGAAAGTGTGGGCTGGGCTTCTTGTTCCACACTAGGCCCTTGGGCGTGATGTCTGTAAAGATATCTCCGTAGATCGAAGAGATCGAGTCGAATTCATCCTGCTGCCGAGCCTCTAGAGCGGACGATATCGAATCCTCTTTCATTGTGATGCAGGACCGATCACTTGTGACTTGAAACCGAGATGCTAGTACTGATGTTGCTGTTACTGTCTCTTCCAGAAAGCTCTTCTCTTGTGCTTCTCTCTGCCACCCCATCTGCTCGCTGCCTTAGAGATAGTGGTGTTCCTGCATAATGGTGATCTGGGAGTCGCCAGATGAGATGGCAGTGGCGGCAGTAATTTAGCAGTAAAACTGTTTCACAGGCCTGGATTAGTAGTTCCATACTTCGAATGAACTAAAAGTTGTCAATTTCTTAGTCTCTTTGCTTCAAACCCTGAGCTTCCACTGGGTGGCTCCTGCTAGCTCTCAGTGGAGTCTTCGTTTTGCAACCGTTTCAAACCTGCTTATATGCACTCTCGCTCCACACTACTTAGCATGCTTGGAGGCCACATCGTGGCTAGGGCTGGTTAGAGGCTCTTATTACGGCACCCTTCTGAGACAAATCTGGTGCAGAAATGCATGTTTCCTCTCTTCCCGCCGGGCCAGATACCATACGTATCCTAATAACCACCGATAATCACGTGGGGTATAACGAAAATGATCCAATACGGTCAGACGACTCTTGGAAGACGTTCCAGGAAATCACGTACTTGGCCAAGTGCAACGATGTAGACATGATACTCCAGAGTGGGGATTTATTTCACATAAATAAGCCATCCAAGAAGTCAATGTACCATGTTATGAGATCCTTGAGACTCAATTGCATGGGTGACAGGCCCTGTGAGCTAGAGCTCTTGAGTGATCCTGGGCTAGTATTTGGAGATGGCTTCAACACCGTCAACTATGAGGACCCGAATTTGAACATCTCAATTCCCGTTTTTGCTATAAGTGGTAACCACGACGACGCTACAGGGGAAGGGCTACTCCTGCCCATGGATTTGCTATCAGTAGCGGGCTTGGTGAACCATTTCGGCAAGGTGAAGAACAACGACGATATTACGCTTTCCCCGTTGCTCTTCCAGAAGGGATCTACCAAACTATCACTCTACGGACTTGCCAATGTGCGAGACGAAAGGTTGTTTAAGCTGTTCCGAGACGGGAAAGTGAAATTTTTAAGACCCAATGTAGCAAAAGACGACTGGTTCAACTTGATCTGCGTTCACCAAAACCATCTGGCTCACACCAACACCTCGTACTTGCCTGAGCTGTTCTTGCCCAACTTCTTAAATTTGATAATATGGGGTCATGAGCATGAGTGTATACCATATCCTGTTCATAATTCTGAAATGGGGTTTGAAACGTTGCAGCCTGGGTCTTCGGTGGCCACTAGTTTATCAGAGGGAGAAGCAGTAGAGAAGAATGTTTTCATTTTGAATATCAAGGGCGACGATTATCTGTTGGAAACGATACCATTGAAAACAGTAAGACCGTTCGTGATGGAGGAAGTCAGCTTAAAGCTGGAAGATATTATTCCAGGACCGGCTTCCAAGGATGAAATCAGTAGATTTTTAACAGGGAAGATAGAGGATTTGATAGAGAAGGCAAACGTTCAATATAAAGTAGCAAACCCTGACTTGTTTGATGACGAGGACGATGGGGAAGAGCAACCACTGGAAGAAGAAACAATGAAGAAGATCCCGCTCCCGTTGGTACGATTGAGAGTAGACTATTCTGGTGGGTACGAAGTGGGGAACCCACGGCGGTTCTCGAATAAATTCGTAGGGCGAGTAGCTAATGTCAACGATGTTGTACAATTTTATAAGAAAAGAGGCGGTGAGAAAAACCCTAATACGGGAAAGAATGGTCAATCTATAAGGTTTAATGACCCTGCAGATTCTCTTAATGCTGAGCAGGAGTCGATATCACCAGAGGTGCATGTTCAAGAACTTATGAATGAGTTCCTCAAGCAAACCCTGTTAACTCTTCTCCCTGAAGATGGTATGAACAACGCCGTTTCAAACTTCCTAAATCAAGAGGATAAGCATAGTTTAAAGAAGTATATTGATAGCGAGATGTTGAAAGAGTTTGAACTCTTAGTCGACGTTAATATCGACCGTGACCTGTTGCATGGTGGGAACGACGCCAGAGCTGGTCAAATATTCAAAAGTGTACTTGCAGAAATTAAACGTGATAACAAGAAAACCATACTGGATTCGGTTTGGGATAAGGCTTCCCCAGCTCCAACCTCCAGAAAGAAGTCTGCGGCTGTTGAAGCCACCTCTAAAAGGAAGCCCGCTTCCAGATCGTCGTCGTCAAGGGCCACGTCGAAGAGGATAGTAAGCAACAGTGACTTGGAAGATGAGGAGAAAGAAGCGGAGAATAATCTCGATGACGACGATGATGACTTAGCAGTTGTAGACTTTGATGACGATGATGATGATGAAGATGTTTATGAGGATGTCGACGATGAAGACGATGACGATCGACAGATAGTGTTATCGGATAGTGAAGAAGAAGTTGTTCCCAAAAAAAGTGGAACAAGATCAAGAGGCGCTAGATCAGCTGCAAAGAGCGACAATGCTAGTGGGGCGCCTAGCCAAAAACCCGCCCAAAAAGCTACTCCACGGAAGCCTGCCGCGAAATCAGCAAGATCCAGAGCTGCACAAATGAAAGCACCTAAGGCAGCCA
Source organism: Dujonia oleophila (assembly GCA_030563865.1). Lineage (NCBI taxonomy): Eukaryota > Fungi > Ascomycota > Pichiomycetes > Serinales > Debaryomycetaceae > Dujonia > Dujonia oleophila. The sequence continues at coordinate 432,296 of JAJMKG010000004.1, read as the reverse complement.
AGCCAAGCAAGCCATCTGCCAAGAGTAAAAACACCAAAAGTGCAGCACCTTCCAATGGAAAGAAAAGCATACTAGATGACTTGATGGATATTTAACTAGGATAGTTAGACAATGTGAAGTTATCATCAGCTGCATATGTATATATTTACAGGTAGCAGCCTTGCCCTGAATAGAAATATCTACGGAACGTTAATGTACATCGAATAGTTCAGACAGCAACTTAATGTCAGCCAGTAGTCTATACATAATAGCTGAAAGCGGTTGTCAATATATACATATTTATTGGTTATTGGTCTATTTATATGTGATTCTATTCTTACCTTCAACTCATGGATGTTGCCGATACATAATAGCTGAAAGTGGTCTATCAATATATACATATTTATTAGTCTATTTATATGTGAAACTAATCCCACTTTCAATCCATAGATGAGGCCTCTGCAATCAACTTCTGGATATCAAAATCGGGAGAACCACTGGTGAAGTTCTTGAGGATTTCTGCCTTTCTTTTGGCACCTTCTGGGTCTCCCACTCCTCCGTAAAATCTCTGTACATTCAAAACCAACAAAGTTGCTTCATCCATAGTTAAACTGGCTTCCTGCTCTATTTGTCCATTCATTAGTACTACGTCGTGGGTGTCGGATAAGTCCTGGTGGAACGTCAACGTTGTGTGTGGTTTGGCAAACTCTTTATGAAGCTTATATTCAGCGACAGTAGTAAGCATACAGTGAGTGGTGTGAGGTCCCACGAAAGACCATTGTACAAAATGCATCTCGTGGCCAGGCTGACCATCTTCAGTTTCAGCAGAAGCACGAGGCAAAGGAAGAATGAAGTTGGGGTTCTTAAATGCTGCTGCGTACATCTGGGAGAACTGTAAATTGTTTAGGACGGCATGGATATTCCTCTCTTTGTTTTGGAATCTTGCTCTCCAAAGAAATTCAATCTCCTTTTCAGGAAGTTGTCTGATCTTGTCTACATCCACATAAGAGGCCATTGTCTTGTATGGAAGCTTGGGAGTATCTTTGGCGATTGGAGATCTCACATTTATAGTGTTGGAATTTCTGGCGATTTCTTCCGTTTGTCTTCTTTCATATTCTTCGAGCTCCTTTAAGGGATCAATCTTGTTTAAATCTTTCTTCTTTTGAGTTATTTCGTCTTTGAGCTTCTCTTGCAATTCTTCGACGGACTGAGCTCCGACTTGCTTTGCTCTCTGCTCAAGCTTTTCCTTGTACCGGTCAAGTGGCGAAGTTGAGGTTGATTGTAGACGCTGGAAGTTGAAACAAGGTCTCAATAAGGGCCTGTAGACACCTACAAAACGAATCATCTTAATATATGTAGCACTTGTACAAAAGAAGAGACACACAGTGGTGGAGTCGGTCTGAAGAGGGCAGTTGGAGGTGAATAGGTGCGCTTATATGCAGGATGTGAACATAGGGTATAGAACCCCCAGAGCATTGGTGGGCCAATTGGAGGAGTGGTGCTAGGGTCCTCTGTCTCATCAGTCTGACGTTGAATTAGAGGGCGGGCTCTAGGGTACTAGGGATATTAGGGTTACGGGGGAAAGAAAACAAGCCGAAATGAAAAGAAAAGGTGCAAGATGTTGAGATCTGATTTAGCATGTTTTCTACTACTTCTTTAGCGTGGCGCTCTGATTTGCAGCCATCTACAAGCAATACAGTAATAAGCAATATTGTTCAGTAATATTCATTAATTTATACAGCAGTGTCTTCTACCTTCACGGTGTCAGCTCCAGTTCATTTGTCAGGCAATCCCTTTGACTTTTCGTCCTCTTCTTTCAAGTACTCCTCTGGAGCATTTTTGGCATAGTGCCCTAAGGTGCCCTTTAAAGACTCAGGAATGTCCTCAAACACCAAATCATTTGTAGTGGTGTCTACGGATTCTCCTTTTGCCTTCAATATGTCTTCTAGGTTGAATTTGTTATCGTCGAATATCTTCAAATTGTCTGCAATGAGATGACGGTTCTTACACCCGGGGCATTGGATGGCAACTGTTCCTTTGGTGTAGGCTTGTTTCGAAAATGTATGAGAAGACCTAGTATCACACTTTTTGCAGGTAAATGCGATCATCATCTGCTGATTTTCAGGTTTGAACAGCACAGATGAGTTTGACCTGACAGAAGTAACACATATTTGAAGATTGTTTGGACTTTGGAGGGTTCTAGAGATGCGAGGTGCCATAGGTGCAATACATACCTGCCTAAAGCATACTGGCTTGATGCTCTTGACAGGCACATGCTTGGCTATAGCTCTAAACGAAGATGTGAACATATTTTTTTTATTTGCTTTCACTGGTGGTAAGTTACAATCTCGGACAACTAAGAACTAAAAGTAGAACCTATCCTATACAAGTATTAGCTAGTCAGCCCCGCAAGAGAGGGAGTCTGCCTTCATTCATGGAAGAGAGCGAAAATGCTCATCATTACCATTCTTGGGGCTCATAACCAGTCTGGAACCTGGGTTCACACTAAATGCTCAGTGAGTTAGAAACAACTGCAGAGACTCTACCAATGCAATTCTATGTAGCTTGGTCTGGGCCCCTACATCCTCACACGATTTTCGCCTCGGTTTCGCCTCACTATACCAGGCGTAGAACACCTTGCTGCTTACCTTATAGAGATCGCTTACTTAATTTTTCAGTACGCGATGCACGTCTATGGTTATGCAGCACTGGTGTAAACAAGACCCAGAGATTGTAGAAGCGCCCTGAAAGGCTCTATTGATGTCACTTGGATGGGCCAGTGATTAAACAAGGTAGCATCTCCCAGAGACTGTAATTGGTACCATGTACGGAAATATAGCTAACAAGCTTATTCTTGACGCGAAAAGATCGTCCAACCTTGCAGATATACCGCTTTACCAGCATGAACTAGTGAGAGACATAGTGAAGGAAACTCTAGACTTGAATAAGGACGTGGAGTACCTTACAGAACAGCAGCAACTAGACGAAGAACTCTACCTGAGCAACTCAGAACAGTCCAAGGTCAACCAGTGTCAACTATTTGTAACCCATCTATGTATGAGAAGAAATAAGCGATGCCTCTTGGCCCACGAGAAGTTGCGAGCTGACAAGATTGATGAGTTCACTTGGCTCAATATTGATCCTATCGTGAACACCGCTGACCAGGAGAATCAGATACGGGGAAATAATCAGCTAGATGCTTCTAATGGATCCGCAAATAGCAATGCCAACAGTACAGCTGGTAATTCTGCCATTGGAGCCACGGCGGTGTCGTTCGTTGCTGGCTCAGTGGGCGGCGGTGATCTTGCACAGGGCACCACCAGACTCTCTCTAGACAACTTGAATCACGCGGAGCAGGAGTACTTTAAAAACTATCAGAAGTTGGTGATGCTGTACAAGTCGAATTTTCCAGATTTGGATCTCTCTGGAGACTTGGAGCCTCCAACGAACATCTTCATTGACGTGAGGGTGTTGAGGGACGGTGGAGAAGTGCAGACTGAGTACGGGGTTTTCAATCTTATTAAAGATTCGCAGTTTTATGTTCGTAAGTCTGATGTGGAGAGGTTGATCCAGCAGGGGTACCTCGAGGAGATATAGAGTGGTTTTATAGGAGATCTAGACTGAAGTTCGAGACAAAGGGATGGAGCTATGGACCTACGCGGTGGCACATCTTAGAGGTGTGCTGGGATGGCTCGAGTTATCAAGCTCAAGGTATCGAGGAGATATCAAGCTGAAGGTATCGAGCAGATATAGAGGGAGGTATCGAGCAGATATCAAGCTGAAGGTATCGAGCAGATATAGAGGGAGGCATCGAGCAGATATAGAGGGAGGTATCGAGCAGATATAGAGGGAGGTATCTCGAAGAAATATGAACGGAGGGTAGACCAATGTCATAGGAAACCCAAACGGTAAGTGTTGCAAGATATAGAACCCATTTCAGAGACACACGTAAAGTATCTCGAGTGTAGCAGGTATACGGGGGCATGTCTCGTAGATCTACAAGCATGTCCAGCAGATCTACAGAGACATCTCGAGCAGGCCCAGAGAAACATGCCGAGGAGATCTACGAGATAGCTCGAGGTTTAGACTGAATCTCTCAGAGATAGGTTGGACGCAGTTATTCTGCTTACAAGTAATGTGAAGCTTCACATCAAATAGCATCAAGTCATTATACATACTTATAAATACAACGAATAGTTACGTAACTAGAAAAACATATCTGTATCATCATCTCCCCCGAAAAGCATATCGTCATCTAAAGTATCTGTGACATCTACTGCTTTTGTCGAATCTTCTCCATTTTGGGTCCCATACGCCTGTGAATCGTCCTCCTGCTTCACTTCGGCCATCTCAATGTCTTGACCTTCATCATTCGTTTTGGTAGTCTCTTCTGCCGCCTGCTCTTTCTTAACTTCTGGCAACTCGGGACTCTTCACTTTACTGCTTTCATCTTCAGGTTTAGGCTCAGCCTGACTTTCCAGCACTGGCACGTCCACCGAAGCTTCTGGTGCATCTTTGGCTTCTATCTTGAGCTCTTCTGCATCGTCCTTACTCTCCTTCTTCACGTCCACTGGTTCATTTACGGAGCTTTCTGTCACTTCTACTGGTTTTATACTGCTTTCGGGCACCGATGCAGGCTCTTTTATAGTGTTTTCGGCCACTTCTGGCCTGCGCTCCACATGTATAAGCTTATCCATCTGACTCAACTCATACTTCAACTTCTTGTCCCCAAGGGTAGAGTTCTTTTGATCCACACTGATCGGCAATATCATCACGCCATCTTCATTCTTATCATAAACTCCTACGTTATCGTCCATAATCTTCACTTCCTTCCTGAGGTCTATGGCGACATTACTGACTAGGTCGTAGACGGTTTTGGTTTGAGACTCGAATTTCTGCCTCAACTCATTCTGTGCGAGGGCATCCTCCAGCTTGGGTGTGGTGTATGTCTGGAAGATGGTAGACATCGCATCTAGGAGCGATACAATCTTGCAGTCTATTTCATGGAGAGAATTGAGTCTCTTCTGGATGAAGCTATCGGACATTGTGGGTTAGCGGTAGATGGATGGAAGAGAAGAAAGTGTGTAATTGGCGAAAGTTGAAGGTCGTAAAATTCGCGCTTTGGCTCTCAGCAAGCGCTTCGCTCTCAGCAAGGAAGCACAACGTGTGTGGACGCTTATCGACCTGAGATCGGAGTTGACGGGTCCAATTAACATTGACCAAGTAGTTGTCTGCCGTGTAAACAATGGGAGTGCATCTTTTTCTGTTGATTACCTGGCGTGGGCTCTGGCCCCCAGCCTATGATGCTAAGTGAAGTAGTTGGTTGCAAAAAGTGCAGCCAAAAAGAAGCCCAAGATCCACAGGGGAAGCAGAAAGGAATAGTAGTGGAAAGAAAACGGTGAATAAAAAGTCTAAGCACGAAAACAAGGCATCTAAGCTAAACTTCAAACCAAAACTTGGGCCGCTTGGACTACTCTACTCGTATGTTGTGAGTGCTCTCAGCTACAGCCCTGTTCCCGTCTTCGTCGATATCAGTGCACCCTATTTTTTCAGTCGCACGTAAAATCGCCAAACACTGATGAGGTCTTTTTCCACGAAGGCAAGCCAGCTAGCATCAATTATTCGTCTTAACGAAGTGTTTTCATAGTATCCCTTCCCTACAGCAGACATGCCAATTGATTTGGGCTTGGCTAGGGTGTCTACCTTGTTGAAGAGACTCGGAAACCCCCATCTCGCATACGGAACCGTCCATGTCGCAGGGACAAACGGCAAGGGCTCTACCGTCGCATATCTTTCTTCTATTTTCACTAAAGCCGGCATCAGAAATGGTAGGTTTACTTCGCCCCATATGCTCTACTACAACGACTGTATATCCATCTGCGAAAACATATACCCGCTCTCTAAGTTCGAGGAGATCTCCAAGCAAGTGCATCTGGTGAATGCCACTTACGAATTGGGGTGTACCGAGTTCGAGCTTTTGACGGCGACAGCCTATAAAATATTTGAAGTCGAGAAGATCGCTTTGGGAATCATTGAAGTAGGTTTGGGTGGCAGGCTAGATGCTACCAACGTTTTAGAGCCTCCTACCCTATTGGCTACCGGAATAACTAAGGTAGCCTTCGACCATGAAAGCTTATTGGGGAACACCTTGGGAGAGATTGCGTACGAAAAGGCTGGAATTATCAAGAGTAAAGTGCCTGTGGTTGTAGATGGAAGTAACAACAGTGAAGTGTTGGATGTGGTGAAGTCTCGGGCCAAAGAGCTGGATAGTCCTTTAACACTAGTTGAAGCTGGAACTGGTCCAGCCGCTGAATTGCTTAAGCTTTCGCCTCTTAAGGGGGCATACCAAGTACAAAACTTGGGAATCGCCTTGAAAATTGTAGATTTGATAGCATCCCATTCAGACTACCAGCAGTACATTACGCCAGAGTCAATCAAGGAAGGAATTAGGGCAACAAAGTGGCCCGGTAGACTACAATCGGTGCATATACCAGTTGCGGATGGTGGCACTCCCGTAGAACTTTTACTAGATGGTGCACATAATGAGAGCGCAGCGATCGAGTTGGGCAAATATCTCGATTCCAAGCCTACGAGGTCAGAGAATGGTCTTGTCTATATCATTGCAATGACGAAGGGCAAGAACGTAGACGCCTTGCTTAAGCATTTATTGAAGTCTCCAAAGGACACCATCATATTGACTGTGTTCTCCGCTCCTGAAAACATGCCATGGATCCAAAGCACCAGCTTTGCGGACCTTGAATCGTACGCGAAGAAATACACTGGAAATGTGTTTGAAGGTAGCCTGGAGGGCATTAACAAGGTGATTGCTCAGGCTCAGCTACTCAGCAAAGAGAGTGGAGGTGAGATTGTAGTTTGTGGGAGTCTTTACCTCTGCTCAGACGTTTTGAGATTGATAGATTCAGAGGAAAAATGAGAAGGGAGCTGGGCTGGGGATAAAGAGCTGGAGAACTTGCTATAAATGAGTTGGAGAACTTGCCATAAATGAGCGGAGAACTTACCATAAATTAGCGGAAAACTTACCATAAATTAGTTGGAGAACTTACCATAAATGAGTTGGAGAACTTACCATAAATGAGTTGGAGAACTTACCATAAATGAGCGGAGAACTTACCATAAATGAGCGGAAAACTTGCCATAAATGAGTTGAAGAACTTGCCATAAATGAGCTGCAGAGATGCCGTTCATTGTATATATCGTAATTCATACTACTTTACTGTTAATTATCTCCTTTCTTTTGTCCCAACTTCAACTTATAAGGCTTATTAACGTCTACATATACGTAGAACGACAGTACGACATTAGATACGTGCTCCACCGTACGGCTGTAGCGCCCTGCGGACTCTTCACCATTTGCAGCCTTTGGGCAAGCCGCAGGTGTATCTGTATATGTTCCTGCATACTACCGCGACATGCATCAAAGCGATTTGGCCCACTACGCGTGTAGTGTGCTTCTTTAACCCAAGTGAACACCATCCATTGGGAATTAGGTTGTGTTTTCCACTGTAGAGACAGATCCTGGATACTCCAAAATGCCTATCTCCGAATTCGAGAAACAAAGACAAGAAAATATCCAGAGAAATAAAGAATTGCTTCGGCTGTTGAATCTTGACTCGATTTCCAACTCCATCAAGAAAGAGTTACCTTCCACCCCAACACCATCCAATGCCAAGAGACAGAAACGAACCAAAATTTCGCCTGCAGTCTCTAGTCGTGAACCTGCGGAGCCCTCAAGAAGATCAAGAAGATTGGCCGGAGTGAAAGTAGAGAATTCTGAGGAGTATGCTAGGCTCCAGAAGGAAGCCGATGAGCGTGAAGCCAAGAAGAAACAAGTGGAGAAGTTAAAACAGACGCGATTGTATGGAAATTTCCACTTGAGTGACTTGGTCACCGACCCAAAGGGCGAATTGAAGAGCGGAGAGAAGATCTTCAAGAAGGAAGACAGTGACAACGATGAGCTAAAGGGTGGAGATGGTGAAGCCGGTACGGCCGATAGCGCCGTTTTGGATGTGCTACAGAATTTGGGTGCAAAATTCTCAGCGGGGGATTTTTATGACATTATAAGGGACAAGGTCCCCACCGACAATGATGGATATGACAGGGAAGAAAAGAGGAAGGAGTTCGACAAGTTGAAACTCTACGAAAGATTCGATCCCTTGGATATCAAAATCACGCATCAGAGAATATCGGCCGTCACTTTCCACCCAGCCACCGAGGACAGAGTGATAGCTGTCGGGGATACTGTGGGAGATTTGGGAATATGGGCCGTAGATTCACATAGTGAGGAGAGTGAGCCTACCATCTCTATAGTGAAACCCCACGGGAAGCTTATATCGAGGCTACTCACCCCTTCTGCGGCGCCTAGTAAGATCTACTCCTCGTCTTACGACGGCTCTGTGAGAAGCTTGGACCTTAACAAGTTGAGTTCCACTGAGTTGGTTTACCTAAACGATCCCTTCGTGGACGGAGATCAGCCATTGGGAGTTTCAGATATAGACATATGCAGCGATAACCCGAACATCTTGTATATGACCACTCTCTCAGGTAACTTCTATCAGCACGATATAAGAAAACCCTTCAAGAAGACTGCTGCCAAGTCTCTACTTCGTCTCCACGATAAGAAAATCGGCTCCTTCTCTGCGAGTCCCAATAAGTCATACCAAATAGCTACTGCGTCCTTGGACCGTACCCTCAAGATTTGGGATTTGAGAAACATATCGAAGGCCAACTCCGCTTGGTCGGACTATGACCTAGAAAACCAGCAGTCTCCTCATTGTTACGGTAGCTATCCGTCGAAGTTGTCAGTTTCGTGTGTAGATTGGAATCTGGAGGATAGGCTCGTATGTAACGGATATGATGATCAGATTGCAGTGTTCGATTTGACTGCTGGAGATAAGCCAGTAGCCGAATGGGGAGACTCGTATCAGCCCAATGTAGAAGCGAAAAAGAAGCCTAAAAGAGGTGCCGCCCCAGAAGATAATGAAATACCGGTGAACTTGGTCCCCTTCACGAAGATCAGACACAACTGTCAGACTGGGCGCTGGGTATCCATATTGAAATCTAAATGGCAACTGGCGCCAGCTGACGGAGTCCAAAAGTTCTGCATCGCCAATATGAACAGAGGAATAGACGTATACGACCAAAAGGGACAAATTCTAGCGCATTTGACAGAGGAAAAGGTGGGAGCTGTTCCTGCTGTGGTAGCAATGCACCCACTGCAGAACTGGGCAGTTGGAGGCAGTGCCAGCGGTAAATTGTACTTCTTTGAATGATCCTAATTATATGAATATATAATACATATATATATAAATTGCATTGAGAAGTTTATTTCAGATACACTGTAATCCAACAGTAGCTCCCCCCTACGAACTCTACAAAATTGTTATTTTACACGTTTATTTTTCCCTCAAAACTAAACTAAAAGCTTAAGCAGATGAGGTCATAACTTGCCAGACTCTGATAACGTTATCAGTGTAACCAGCAAATAAGTTTTGACCGTCAGCAGACCAAGCTAAGGAGATAGCTTCTGGGTCCTTGGCCTTGGAGCCAATAGCGAATTCTGGCTTCAATTCGTCCAATAAGGTTCTTTCTTCCAAGTTGAAGATCTTGATACCGGAGGCGGTGGCAGCAGCTAACCAGTATCTGTTTGGAGAGAAAGCTAAAGCGTGGACTTCAGAAGAAGCAGCTAAAGTGTATAAGGTTCTGTTTGAGTTCAAGTCCCACAAGATGATGACACCGTCCTTACCAGCGGAAGCACAAAGGGATCCATCTGGGGAGATAGTGATACAGGAGACGTAACCGGTGTGACCGATGAAGTCAGCGTTGACGTTGTAGTCGTTCAAGTCCCAGGACTAAAGTTCAATGTTAGTAAAGAATTCAAAATGAAAAATTTTCAAAATATTCAAAATATTCAACAAATCGCTCTCCACACCTTTAAAGCCATAGTAGAAATCTATATCAGAGATCTTGGTGATTAAAATATGTCTCATTCGCTAGCTGGCGAGCCAACGTCTGAAGTAGCAAATATAATGTACATCATCTAGATGTCTAATATGGCCAGCAAAGGTGGAAGAGGTGATCAAAAAAAAAAATTAAAGAGAGAAATTTCAAAGCAGAAAGCTAGCCAAATTGTAAAACTAAATTCACAATTTATGCTCCCTTCATGTCTTTAAGTACATACCTTGACAGTCTTGTCCCATGAAGCGGAGATGACGGTGGAGGTTTCTTCAGATGGGGAGAATCTGACAGCGGAAACCCAGTCGGAGTGACCAGTTAAAGTTTGCATACATTCACCAATGGTGTTCCAAACCTTGACGGTCTTATCTCTGGAAGCAGAGACAATTTGTCTCAAGTTCTTAGCAATAGAGACGGATAAGACATCACCAGTGTGGCCAACAAATCTCTTGGTGGATTCACCGGATTCCAAGTCCCATAATCTCAAGGTCTTGTCCCAAGAAGCAGATAAAGCGTAAGCACCATCAGCAGAAATGGTGACATCTTGGATAATGTGAGAGTGACCCTTGAAGGACTTCTTTGGGACACCGTATTGGTTGTCTTCACCTCCAGTCAACTTCCATCTGATCAAAGTCTTGTCTCTGGATCCGGACAATAACAAGTCTGGGTGAGCTGGGGTGGTGGCAAGGGAAGTGACCCATCCGTTGTGACCTTCTAAGGTACCTCTTAAAACTAAAACTTCTTGGTTAGACATTGTAACTACTGTTTGTTTCTGAAGAATAGAATGAGCTATGTTGCAAGTTTTTTGGGTGAAAAATTTTTTGCAAAGGGCGCCCGTGGAAAATTGTCTTGCTGTGTGCAGGACGATGGGTTTATGGATTTTTCACCTGGTTTCTGTGCAGGGTTAACGCAGGTGCAGGCTGAAAATTTTCAGAGGTGGTTGGTGTGCGTTGGACCCGTTCTGAAATAAACTGCGAAATCGTGCTCGGAACTACACATGCACTGGTGACTGTGTTTTTGCCGAGTTATATGCAGGTGGAGCCATGATGATTTGGTTTGGAGTAGTAGTAGATGTGGTATAGAAGAAGGAGCGACATCTGAGAGGGTGGTTCCAGTCCAGTGGAATTGAGCCATCAGGATGGCTATTTTTTTGATTTTGTTGCTTTCTCAGATCTCTCATTCTTCAAGCCTAGTCGTCTCTCTTGTACGTGCAGTAACGTAAGCATTATCAACCACTTATGATTTTACTTCATCCTCACGTTTTTATTTTGCCATTTCTCTCGAAGATCATTTCTCGAATCTCTATTTCTGTAATCGCTTCTTCTCGAATCTCAATGCCTCCCGTTATCCTGGTAGTAACACCACAGGCGGCAGTATTCAATGCTATTTCGTCCTGCATATGTTTTCGTGATTTTCACGTGATCTCTTCCTCTTCCCTATAGTGTTGCATGCTGAAGAGACCCTAGCTCACACTTCCGTGGCAGCTTACTCGACCCAGTGGATAACTATAGACTTGATTTTTTACCACCGTGCTTCCTTTTCAACTGTCTTTCCTTGTAAACTAGTTTGTACCCCCATTTCAGTGCTCCAAAACTCGTGAAAATGGATGAATTGATAAACAAGTTCGAATTCACTCGGATCCTTAGCTCGAACCCACAAACTAAAAACATTGTCCTCTTAGGTAAGATCGAAGATGAGAGTGCAATTGTAAGTATAGAAAAGTCTCATTTCATTGTAGAAGATGAAAATAAAGTAAAACTTGATCAATTGGTGGACGGAGTTAGATTGATTAATGAGAACGATGTCTACCGGTGGTCCTCCATCAACTTGGTTCAGGATCTCTTAAACAACCCTGGGGCTAAGTTAAACATAATATATCCATGTAGTGAGACTCATATTAGGAAGTATGGCACTCAAGAACAGCACAATGTGTTGGAAACCAAGAGCATGTACGAAAAGTATACGAAACAGTACATTGAAACGATGAAAGGTGACAGAATCAAATGGGTATATAATATTCTATTCGAAGGAAAGGAGTCTGAAACTTTTGTATACCATGATAAGGATGCTGTCAATGGGTTTGTCTTGCTTCCTGATATGAAGTGGGATAAGTTGAATATGGATTCTTTGTACTTGTGTTGCATAGTAAATAGAAAGGACATTAGTAGCGTAAGAGACATTAGAGGGACGCATGTCAACTTCTTAGAGAGCATCCAACAACGGATAAAGGCTGTGGTTACGGAGAAGTATCCTGCGATCTCACACCCAGACAAGTTAAGGATCTTTATCCATTATCAGCCCTCATATTACCATTTCCATATCCACGTAGTCAATGTAAAGCATCCAGGCTTAGGCGATGGAATTGCAATTGGTAAGGCTATATTGTTAGACGATGTGATTGAGAATGTAAAGCTTGTGGACGATTATTATGATAGGGTATCGTTGGGATATTTAATTGGAGAAAACCATGGTTTATGGAACTTCCCTGGCTTTAAAGAAGAGCACTACAAAAGAAATGGGAAGAGACCATCAGAGTTTGATGACGAGAACGCTACCAAAAAGGTAGAAGCTTAGACTACTGTGTTTGAGTGTGTATTGTTTATGCAGCCGCTAGGCACTATTAGGTATATAACGACTTTTTCTGGTATACTATACATCAATACCTTTAACCTGCGATATTTTTTCCTTTGTAGGTTCCAAACTTGTACAATTTAGTTGTTCTAATATACATTTTAATAGTTAAATTCGTCGCTGGCTGACTTAACCGCCATTTTAGCCATTCTTAACATTTTCTTTCTAGGGTCTTCATTCTTTCTTCTAGGTTGTATTCCTTCCTGAATCGTAGTATTAGATCCAACAGATTTACCTAACTTCTTTGGAGTTTCTCTGAGTCCAAAACTCTTAGCTAAATGACCCAAGTGCAAGAGCTTGACATTGAAGAACTGTCTCTCCGTAGCCAAATGTGTAGCGTAAGCTCTAATGTGAGAAGTAAATGCCTGAACAGCAAGGTCGTGGGCAGATTGGTCCTCAAGTAACCATCTTTCCACATCTAAATGCCAAGTTGTGGCATGGACATCCCATTTACCGTCTTTATGCTTGGGGTCCTTCTTTGCTGTACTTATCTTGGAAGATGTAGTATCAGAAAAGCCTTCTTTCAATATGTTTTCGTATCCAACGATTCTTAAATTATTACTCTTTGGGTGGACAATTTTAAGCTTACCTTCAACGTACGCTTCTTCATTTCCAGGAAGTAAAAATAGAGTAGCTTCACCTTCACGACCCACACGGGCAGTTCTACCAATTCTGTGGAGATGGTCCTCAATAGTGAATGGAGGATCAAACTCGATAACTTGAGAAATGCTTGGTAAATCCAACCCTCTAGATGCAACATCAGTACAAAATAAGATCGAGTGCTTACAAGGAACTGCTTCAGCATCTTCTTCCCTACCATTGGGGAATTTACCCTTCACGAATGATTGCAAAGTGGATGTACGAACCTGTTGCGACAAAGAACCATGGAGTTTATGGATGATGACGTTGTTGCTTCCTAAGATTGGAGCTGTCAAAACACTTGCGCGTTCGTCACTTTCAGCATCATCTTTATCGTATGGGATCATTTCAATTTCGAATTTTTCGGTTTCTGGATTTTTGATCTTCTTGAATTGACGTCCTCCTCTGGTGAATGTATCAAAGTGGAAATCAACGGAATCGGAACATGAGAAGAAGACAATAGTACGAGTAGCATTTCCGGCTTCAGAGGTTTCAGCAGAAGGAAGAACTGTCTTGACTATACGCTTTAAAAGTGCAGATAATGTGACGAGTCTTAACTTTGGAGGGACAACGACGACTTTCTGAACCAATTGATCTGGTGCATGCATAGCTTTAATGTCGATTTCTTCACCGTCTACGTCTGTTATTGGTTTGTCGAAGTCTGTGTTAAACTCAGTTGTTCCCACAGGACCATCTCTTTCAATGTTTATCATTTCTGCATTGTTCAACACAATTCCACCCAATTTCTTTACATTTCCTTGAATAGTGGCTGAACATAATACATTAACCCTCTTGTGAGGAAAGTTGGTCCACTTCAACTTGGTTTCGTAGATCTTAGACTCTTGGTCAATCTTGGTAATGATTTTAGTGATGGTCTCTTCGAACCCCAATTCCATTAACTTATCACCTTCATCCAAGATCAACCATCTCAATTGACTGACATTGAAGGTTTCGGTGTTTTCCATGTGATCGGCCAAACGACCTGGAGTAGCTACGAGAATGTTCACACCCTTTCTCAATCTAGCCTTTTCTGATTTCTTCTTCTCTCCACCAATGACTATACCTGGAACGATGTGATGGTAGCAACGGGTCAAGGTCTCCATGACCCCATAGATCTGAGTAGCCAATTCTCTGGTGGGTACCAAGATTATCGCAAACAATCCCAGCTCTCTGTTGATCCGGTGAGCCTCTGGCGTGGTCATGAGCTTGTGGAAGAGAGGCAATAAGAATGAGAGCGTCTTACCAGAACCGGTTTGAGCCTTTACGAACAAATCTCTGGTGCCTTGATTTGCTGCTAACTTAGGGATCACTGCCTGCTGCACCTTGGTGGGGTGCTTGAAGCGAAGGGATTCGGCCAAGTGAGAAGCCAACCTCGTGTTCAACCCAAGACCATCGAACGAATTGGTGTCTAATGGTGCATTAGAAGCCGCCTCTGTGGATTTCTCATCTTGGTTCTCCTGTGCCAGAAGTACAGACTCGGTATTGGATGTGAAAAGTGAAGAAACATATGAATTGTCCTTACCTCCAAACTGACCTCCAGTTTCAGCAAACTTGATGGACCTCAGAGAGGGACCGCCTGTACTAGCAGTATGCCTCTTTTTGGGTCCAGGACCGGACGAATCTGGTCCCTGGGTTCTCTTCTTTTCAACTTTAGTACTATTGACCCCACTTGCTACTGACTTTTCCTTGTTACTTCCTCTTCCTCTGCCTTGAAGCGAAAGCTGCAATTTTCTACGATCCTTCCATTTCCCACCGGTGACTTTAGAAGCGGTTTTCTTGGTGCTTACAGCAGACGGAGCCGCAAAATTTAACAACAATCCGTCGTCTTCCATTATACGTTATATTAATATGTGAATACCAAAGAAAAAAGCCGACTAACCTAAGGAATAGGGCTAGATCTACTTCAATAAAACACAAGTGAAAAGTGCTCCATGGGCGGCCTCCAGAGACTTTCGATGCGCCTGTGCGATGAGCGTCCATATGCAGGATGCGATGGGCTACGAGCTGAGTAGATATAAGGCTATACATTATTGACTAGTTGATGTCCGTGAGGGACGGGACTTGTCGGTCTAGTCAGTCTATTGATATCGAGGGGTTGACAATGTACCAAATGCACTAAATATAAAAAAAAGTTAAAAAAAGTTAAAAAATGGAAAAATTGGCGCAGCTATGGCTGGCCATTGTGGTGTATGCCGGTAGCTCTCGCTTTTGCTCTGCTCTGTTCTGTTCTGTTCTGTTCTATTCTGTTCTGTTTTGTTTTGCTTTGCTTTCTTATCTTCTCCTCGGTTTTGCTCTTTCCTGCTCTCCATGCTTGTTCGCTTCTAAGAGCCGCTCTCTGCTATGATCCCTTCTTTCGTTCATTCGTGCTCTCTATATCTTCGTCAACTCGTCGATGTACTCGCTCATAGTCAGCTTGCACTGGAGTTCAGTTTCTACAACATCAGTGTACAATTGTTTCTTGATGCTTTGAGCCTCGTCTCCGTCTTCAAACTTCAAAGTAGACCAACGCTCTTCGTCAAACTTCTTGATACAACGTAAGGACTCCCCCAATGCGTTGTTGGCAAATCCCTCCCCGGTGTTCCCCTGGGCGGCAGCTGACTTGGTGTTGGAAGTCTGCAAAACTTGGACACTGGCAGGTTTCAGCTGGTCCAAGAATTCGTTTCTTCTCTGTGCTTGTCTTGCAACTTCCAAGTCGTCCAAGTATTTGAACGAAGGTCTCAACTGGACAGTCGAGTCCAATGGGACAAGGACAAGTTTGCCATCTTCTCGTACTATTCCTGCGTACATTCCACCTTCTGTATCGTTGAGCACACCTTGAAGGGCATGTTCTTCTATTTGATGTGCCACTCCCCACTCTTCCGATCTGGCCTCATCGTAGAACTTCTTAGTCTCCAAGGGGATCTTGAATTCAAGGAAGGCAGAGTCTTCCTTGATTGAAGGTTTGAGGTTATTTTTGTATGGAAGGGTCTTTGGTCTTCCAGGGTACTGGATGAGGTGCAACGATTGTGACGCAGGCATGGGGACATGGCCCAAAATTATTGGTATGGAGGAGACGATAGGATCATCATCGTCCTCGCGGTCGTCCATTTCGGATTCTGCTGTGGATGAAGAAGATGTGTGGGGCTGTTCTTCAAGCGCTTCATGGAACAGACTAGGTGAGTCTTCCACGTTCATGTGGTCGTCTTCTTCAGCAACGAAAAGCGACATGGTGAGTGTTGGGGTCTGATAGCTATGTTGGATAGTTGGGTTCCTTAGAGTGAAAAATGCGATGGCATGAAGTGGTGAAATTTCAGTCACGTGATTATGCCAGTGGAGGGATGCTCCAGAGGCAGTGAAGAGGAGGTAGGCCGGGTTGCTAGTGAAAGGTTGACACAACCTTGTTATTTTTGATGAAATTGATTTATAGGGTCCCCTGCGGCTACCAGACAGTCGTTTTATTGGTTTTTTTACTATTTTCTTCCCAGTACTTCACTACCATTTCAGTGTTGTTTGCCCTTTTCGCAGTTTTTGCAGCATTCCAGAGGGAAGTAGTATTAGCCTGGCAGAAAGAGCAAAAGAACACAAGATAAAATCACTAATTCTAAGAAGAAACAAACTTTATTGCAGTAGTGAACCCTTGTCAATTTGTCCAAAAGACTCCAAACCCACTTAATACCGTGATTTCTGCTCCATATCCAACCAGCCTTCTTAGCAGCAGCAGCTCGGCAGCAGTTTTAGCAGCATTTGGTTTTGCTTATCTGCAGTACCTCTTAGTGCCTCCAAAGGGTCATCTATGAATCATTCTCATGGAGACCTTTCTTTCAAAAGAAGTATACCACCCTACCATGTCCCCCTTTAACATAACGGAGGCGTACCTCAAATTCTTGGAAGATGACCCCGACTTAACCATGCCCATCGCTGCCATCGAGTCGCTCGTTACCATGCTTCGTGTCAAGCAGCCGTCCACCTCTTCAGAGTTGATCAACTTGGTCAAATCCAACATCGACGTGCTTAAATCTTCTATCCCGAATGCCATTTCCCTTTCTGCGGGCTGTGATTTGTTTATGAGATTTGTGTTAAGAAACACTAACCTCTACTCGGATTGGGAATCGTGCAAGAAGAATTTGGTGGAGAACGGTGAGCTCTTTGTAGAGAGAGCCAAGGAATCCAGATTCAAGCTGGCCCAGTTTGGTCTACCATTTATTAAGGACGACGACACCATTTTGGTACACTCGTTCTCCCGTGTGGTGTACCAGTTGTTGTTGTTAAGTAAGAAAGAGAGAATGATCAGATTCAGAGTCATTGTCACTGAGTCTAGGCCCACAGGGAAGGGACTCCACATGGCGAAGTTGCTCCAAGAGGCCGGAATCCCCGTCGAATTGATTGTAGACAATGCCGTGGGGTTCGTTTTGCACAAGGTCGATAAGATTCTCGTAGGAGCGGAAGGTGTAGCAGAAAGTGGAGGGATCATAAATCATATTGGGTCATACCAGATCGGATGCTTGGCCAAGGCCAACAACAAGCCGTTCTATGTAGTGACGGAGTCTCATAAGTTCGTGAGACTCTTCCCGTTGTCACCTAATGACTTACCGGAAGAGATCAACAACTTGATCGCAAACCTGGCTGCTCCTGTAGACTCCACAGATGTGACGTTGACCACGCCGCTCGTGGACTTCACTCCGCACGAGTACATCACTGCGTTGATTACGGACATGGGAGTGTTGACGCCGTCTGCGGTTTCGGAGGAGTTGATCAAGATGTGGTACGATTAGTTATAGAGTATTGTATAGGGCTGGAAGGTCGTATATTAATATATGTGCCGATGTACGGACAGTGTAGGAATTGGCCCACTGTATACTCTAAGTAAGCATATATCAATTTGAGTAGATCCGTGTATTCATATATCTATTTATACTCTATGCATGCATGTATCTATTTCAGTATATCTGTGTATATCTATATCTATATCCCTTTCTCCATATCTATACATGATAGAATAACCTGCTGACTCATTGATCCTCTGTTGTATCTCACGTTGCACAACACATATCCATAACTTCATGCTTGCGGTTCCATTCAAGCTATTCAAACTAATTGCTCATAATCCCCTTGAGCTTCTTCTCCAAGTCTTCCGGGTCGTAGTAGTTCAGCTCTCCCAGCCTCTTCACCTCTACGCATGTGACCCCCATGCGCTTCAACACTTCTTGATCAACAAGAATCTGCGAGTCTTCAAGGTGTACTAGATGGGTCACCACACTGTTCCAGGGAACGTTCGTCGCATTGGAACCGTCGCCCAGCTCCACTGACGAGCTAGCTCCAAGTGAATACACCGTCAGCTTGACTAGCACTTCAATGAAGTCCACGGCACACATGCCGTCGGTTTCTCTATCGTGGCACCCGTTGAGAAGCAAGATCTTCCTTTGCACTGGGTTGTTTAGAATAGCCTTCCCGACCCCCTTGAGTATAACTACTGGCAATACACTCGTCATGAGCGAGCCTATGGAAAACACTATACAATCGGCCCTGGATATCGTGGTGGTGGCCCGGTTGTGCGCCACAGGACAGATCTCCTCTCCATGGGGTGATATGTAGAAGATCCGCTTGATGGGTGAAAGCAATGGCTCGATGTGTTCTGATTTACTGATGTGGAGCTGCGACACCTTCAAGGCTGGATGGATGTACTGAGGGGTGTTCCCGGACTCTTCTTCATCGTCCGACGACACTACGGAGTGGAAACTGGAAGCTCTGGGCGCCTGCTTATGGTGGTGCGTGTTGAGCATCAAGTCCAGGTGGAAATCTTCTTCCACGAAGGTGGCCGTGCCGTTCAACGGAGAGATGGTGGGGCTCGGAGGGCGGGTCTTGTTGATAACTGGCGGATAGCTCTTGATCTCCAGCGGGTGTGATATCTGCGATTGGCCCGTTATAATCAAGCCATTCTCTAGCAAAGCACTGATATGGTAGGGGAAATTGGTATTAATGCAGGGTAGCACCTGGATGTCTGGGCTGATGCCAGTCAACTTGATAAAGAGTTCAATGGCCGAGTCCAATGAGCCAATGAACAACCTGGCACCAGTCAAGAACAAGTTGCCAACATTGGCAAGCTCGTACCGGAACTGCTTGTTGGTGTGGTGCATTTTAGACCGCTTCAAGAGCTCGGTGTGGACGTGGATAAAGAACGACCGGAAGATTTCCTTGGTGGACGCGTTAATACCGTTCCATAGCTCGTGGGTGCCCTCGACAATTTCGTTCCATTGCACCTTGGCGAGCTTGGGATCCAGAGACAATCTGAATGAGAGCAACTTCCTTAGCGGTTCCTGGTTCGTAGGAATCAAACGAGTCAATCTCGATCTGATGTCTCCGATAGCTGGGCCTCCGATTATGCGTATGATTTCTGACGTGGACCCTCCATTATCAGAAATGGGTAAGATGTAAGAGATTTTGGGTGAGATCGACGAGAAAAGAGAGACGAGCTCATTGGTGGCTGTACCGCCGCTAATAACTGCCACTGACATGCCGTCGTTACCTGAAGATACTTTGGCTGGGGGAAAAAAGTAACACACTTGAGTTGGAGAAACGGCGTACGCACAATTCGCAACCGTACTATGGCCAGGTAGCTCTGCAGGAGGTGTCAGCCCCACATTGCCCCAGGGCACTTTTTGGACAAAAATTCACTACGAGCATGCCAGCTAGATCCTTGCTAGTCCAGCTATCTTACTATTCAAGCTACGGTATTGTTTTAGCTATTATTAGCAACGGCATCCTTCTGCACACCGTGAACACTATATCGATGTTAGGCACTATTTATCACTATGTACATGGGATATATTTACCTACTCCAGATCGCTTTCCTCGTCTTGCATGTCCAAGCATATCCAACTGGGCCACGCAACCTCGTCTCTGATGATAGACCTCAACTGCTCCACCAAAAACTTCTCCACTTTCCCCACGTTTCTTAGCACATTCTGCTCCACTTCACCTATCTCGCTCTCTATTCTTACTCTCTTGATGATATCGATCCTCTCACGCTGTCCACCAGAGAAATACTCGACAAAGTTGCCCCCAGATGGGTTGGTTGCGGCATGGTTCGTATTGAAGTAGTCCATAGAGTTGTTGTCGTCTATGTCACAGAGAAACGATAAAAACACCGACTCCTTCAAGTACGCTATGGCCATGATCGAGTGGATGTTCAAGTCAGTAACGTGCAACTTGATGGGCAAAGTTATAAAGTTTGGAGAGGGGTAGTTCACGAGTAAGTTGACGTTGATCTCGAGCTCAAGGTCTCCCTGGTATTTGATCTCGGCAATGAACTGGATATCGTTGTCGCTCTTGTTCTTATCCACTGGTTTGACAGGTTTCCTTTGCAACGCCGTTCTGGATATCAGATGTTGCTGGTTGAGAATGTTCGTTGGCGTCTCTGATCTGTATATGCTGTTCAACAAGCCAAGGTTCTCCATGCCGTAGTTAAGACCATTCAAAAGGCCGCTCGTTGAGTCTCCGCCACGCTCAAGAGGGACCAGAGCTTGATCCTGGTCGAGCTCCTTCTGTATTTCTCGGTCTCCTGGACCGCCCATAGTGGTGTTGCTGCGGATTTCTCGGTCTTCAGTCAAATCTTGTGAGTCGTAGTCGTCCTCGTCGGAATCGGAATCGGAGTCGCTCTCTACCTGGAAAACTTCTTTGTTGTTATTGTTGTTATTGTTGTTATTATTGCTGTTTATGTTCTCATCTTCTTCATCGTCATCTTTATAGAATTCTTCAAAGGGATCTCCTATGTGTCGTATCGTAACCTCGGGCGGATTTGTTCCAAGGCTGAACGACTTTACTGAGAGATCGTTTATGTACGAGGGAAGCAGTAAGTCGCTGAATTGCTTATCGAGGAACTGTTTTATGCCTTCGTTGATCGATCCATCGCCCACCAAATGTTCCCAATTGATATCGAACGACATATTTAACAGGGCTCGGTGCGATTGTTACTGCTGTAGAAGGAAGCTGGCTGTAAGAGTGCTGCAGCAAGTAGTCGCCGGTGAGTGCCTTGGCTGCAATGGAGAAGGTCAGTAAATGGGATGTTATATGCAGGCATTTATTTACCTGTCTTACCAGTTGCACTGACTGGATACTACAGTGTAAGCAAATGGAGGAAGGAATAAGAAGATACGGAAGTAGAGTGGTGTGAACTAGGAAGTAGTACTAAAGTTAGGGGCCTAGATTTTTGCATGGAAAAAATGGATACTTTTTTCTTCTATCAGTTAAAGTCGAAGTGGATTCCCTCTTGGGAGCAGAATTGGCAGCAAACACATGCATAAAATGCACTCAAGACGTCGCAAATTTGCAGCCATTCAGTCTTGGCTACAAATTTGTACTGATTGTCTTCTATGTCTTTCAAGGAGAGAATCTTGGTCAAGTCTCACACTTTCAACACCGAAAGTGACTCAGTTTTGTTGGCTAGCGTGACCAAATATCTGGATAATTGACATGCTTCATGTAGGGAATTTTCTACACTGAGTCATATGCTACTAGAACTTTTGCAAGTGAAAATTCCTTAGTGATGATCCGTCTTTCTCTGCTCTTTACTGATATAGGCAAGTTATTGTCGGGGGACACATTGCACATAAATCGTCTGAAATAAAGGATCATCAGGCTGACCATGTATTGGAGTGAAATTAAACAATTGGAATACTTGCCGACTCATCGTAGTATTAGTATATGGAGGACCACAGTGCTCCCAGAACTTCTAAGACGCTGCATCTTATTCTAGTATATATATACGGTGCGAAGATACTTTAATCTTGAACTATCGTCACCCCCTTCCCGCGAAACTATAAAATGATGTATGCGCTGGAAGACTGCATTAGTATAGGCAGAATGCTAATCTCACGTTGAAGCTCCACGTGAATCCCACTCTAAACGGCACCAGTTTTGAAGGTTTTCAAGGCTTGCATGCGATTTATATCCAAAACCATGGATCAAAGAATAAAGTTATGGTTTATGGCTAAAATGATAGCCTGAATGTTCCTGAGATAATCTGGTAGTATTCCTACTTGACAATTAAAATTGTATCAGCTGAGTACATCAATAGTATGGAATTTGTGAGACAAGCAGAAGTAGGCGAAACTATCTATCCTACTGATTGCTAAAGTCAAAGGTGTTGTGTGTTGAAGAATAATAGATGCTCGTATTGTCCTGTATGGGAATTTGTCGTGGTAAGGGTACGATTTGCATCAAAATATAGAAACATTACTTTCTATTCTGCAAATTTATCTCTCAGAGCGGCTTAGCGTATTTTCAATAGCAACAATAGTTCAATTACACTCTCTCAATAAAGTGTAGCGTACGGAATTCGTCATCAGTTGGTACTGTTGGCTTTTGGCTGTTGGCTGCAATTGTGCATTATACCAGCACTGGTTCTCCTTCAATTAGACAAGAAAAAATCTTTTATCTTTCTTCCAAGAAGCCTGGCTAATCATGTCCACAACAGACCTCCCATATCCAATCCAGTACATTCTCATGTATAAATATCCATTTGCAACCTTGCTTATATAACCTTGAGCAGCCTGCTGCTGCCACCTGCATAACGAAGCTAGTCATATGCTCGTTTACGAGTCATTCCTGCACATACTCCATATTGTACTTCAATTCTTTCCCGTTTCTCCGGATAGAAAAAAGAAACGTGCATGGCTTCCGGTAACGGTGATAATTTTTCACTAAAATGTATAGACTCATCCTGAGGTGATTGAATTGTGGAGTAGCACGATGAAAAATAAATAGGAAAAAAAAAAAAATCTTCACTTCTTTTCTTCAGTTTGACTAAGCTAATACATGAAATAATCACAGTATTTGCCTAAACCTTCGCAGCACCAGCATTACTCCTTCCTCAGCACTGCTCCATCAGCCCCACACTAAGAATCTTTCAGGCTGAAGCACAAACAACACTCACTTTTGTTCCTTAGCCACTAAGATAGCGTTAATACTATCAAAAAAATAGCTAAAAAAATTAGTTCAAAAACAAGCTGGAAAAGGAAGTAGCATTTCTCTATCAACAGTATAGTACCCCATCGTTTTGTTTCGCCTTTGTCATTTGAAACAAACTCACACATCTTTGTTTTCAGTCTGCATCAGATAAAATAATCTGCGTTTGAGTCATAGTCCGGAGAATTGCGCACTCACTCATACTCCGCACACCTCACCCACAATTCCGCACACACATTGCACACAGTCAATACACATACACAGGAATATACACATTGAACCATGATTTCGCCAATTAGTATAAAAATCGTTATTATTGGGGTCGGTATCATTGGACCCCGTCATGCACAGCATGTAAAGAAGAATAAGTCTACCGAATTGTTCGGTATTGTTGATCCATCGCCAGCCGGCCCCAAGGTTGCAGATGAGTTGCAGGTGCCACATTTCAATTCCATCCAAGAAATGATTCAAGAATGTAAGGAAACAGGCACCGAATACCCCGATGGGGCTATTGTTTGTACACCTAATTCTACGCATGTCAAGGTTTCTGCAGAGTTGGCCTCTCATGGAATCCACTTACTTGTGGAGAAACCCTTGTCCCCCACGCCTGCTGAGGCAATGGCCCTCAAAAACTACTGCGATCTGCAAGGTGTTAAACTTTTGGTGGGCCATCACAGAAGATTCAACCCACACATCGTAGCTACCAAGGAAAATTTGCATAAGGTGGGTAAGATCATTGCCATACAGGGAACCTGGATGTTAAGAAAGCCCTCTGCATACTTTGAGAGCGCTGCTTGGAGAACTGATATCAGCTCCGGAGGAGGCGTTTTGCTTATTAACTTGATCCATGATATAGATCTCTTGCAGTACATGTTTGGACCCATCGAAAGAGTATACGCCGAGCTTCTCTCCAAGCAAAAATTACAGTACCCCAATGTTGACGAGGGTGCCTGTTTGACTATCAGATTCAAGAATGGCATTTGCGGAACGTTTGTATGCTCAGATAGCGTGACTTCACCTTTCAACTTCGAAAGTGGGACCGGTGAAAATCCAACTATCCCGTACAACGAAGGTTTGGAAGGGTTGTACAGAATTTTTGGGACCGACGGAACCTTGTCGGTACCAGACTTCAACTTATACCACCAGAACTCTAGCGAAAAGCAAGAGGAGCCTTCGTGGTTGAACCCTATTCAAAAGGAATGCATAATAGATAACCGTGAAGATAAGCTTCTCTCCCAACTACCATTTGACCTCCAATTGGCACACTTTGTTGATGTCATCAGAGGCAACCAGGAACCATTCTGCAGCGCATTGGACGGAATGTCGTCGCTGCTTTGTATCCAAGCAGTTCTTGAAAGTATCGAGACGGAACTCCCACAACGAGTTCTCGACTGCGAGAGCATCAAACCTGACTACAGCTCATTGGGAGTAAAGGCATTCCCGTAGTGGAAGAATAGGAAAGGGTGAAAAAAAAAAAAAAGTAAAAAAAAAAGGGGAAAAAATAGCAGATAAGGCATCTTCAGTTCCATACATGATTGATTTAACAATATTAGTGATCGAAACACCGTCAAAGACTCAAAAGTTACATAGACAATAAAAGCAAAGTATATCAGCCAGCCGTAAAAACACCAGCAGCCAAAAAATGGCAGCGAGGGGGTGCTTTTGCAGCCATTTGGGGACCTGCACATAGCGTGCTTATGTGTTTTTTGCCCGCGCGCACGACTCCTCCATCCAATTAACCACCAGTAAAATGCAATTCCCAAAGAACCATCAAAGGAAGAGAAGGAGAGTTAGTAGACTGCCCTTTACACAGCTAAACTTAGTATATATAACAATGTCAAAGTTTGTAATTCCAACCGCCTTGAAGGAGTTAAGATTCCACTTGTCCCAGACCGGGGAAGCTTCGGTTCCATTGAGAAACTTCTTGACCACCAACTATGCCTCCATAAAGAAGAGCTCTCCAAATTTGCCAGTTTTGATCAGAGAAGCCTACGGAGTTCCTCCAAGTGTTACCGCCAGATTTGAAAAGGGTAAGGAAATCAAGTCGAATTTGGAAGGTTTAGACGGCAAGGCCATCGAATCTTCTTTAGCAAACTTGTTAAAGAACTAGAGGAGTGTAGTACGGAGAGATATACAGAGACAGACAAAGGGTAGGGTCTTACCATGTAGAGCCGTTACTGGCAGAGAAGGGGAAAAAATGCATTTTCCTGCATCTGGCAAATAGTATGGTTTACCTACCCAACCACCACTCAGGCATTTGGGGGCACAAGCTGGATTCACCAGAGTGATCACAGCAATGTCCTTGACATTTAGGAATCGAAAACAACGAATAAATATTAGAAAGCAAGAATACATGGCACATGTAGTTCCACCTATATAGTGGCAGTAGTGTAGTACAACGTACAGGAAATGCAACAACTTTTTTTTTTGGCTGCTATTTTTTCTCTTACAGCCTTTTCTTCATTTTTTGTTTTTTTTCTCTTTTGCCTTCTTCTTGATTTTTTGCAGCATCTACTTTTTTTTTTTTACAACATCTACTTTTCTATCTCTTTGTCTTTTATTCCTTATGTATGTACCATTAGATTCACAATTTGGGGCTGAATTCGTAGATTCCCCAACCTAAACTTCCCTCGTAGGCGTTGTACAACTCTTTTGGTGTCTCGTCCGAGTTGCTTGCAATTCCGCTTGCAACCACAATGGGCACAAAATGCTCAGTGGTTGGGTGCGACGAGTACAATAATTTGCTGTACGAAGGATTAGTCTGCAACTCCTTATACGCTTCTAAATAGTTGGCCTTCTTGTTAAGAACAATGTTGGACAAAAGCTCGCCAAATGGTTTGGCATAGGGAGCAGTTCTCCCTTGAAACAATAATCCCAAATCACGTAAATTGTGCACACTCATACCAGAGCAAACAATCATCCCATTTAAGTATCTTCCCTCTTCTTCGTCCCAAATCGAATTTTTCCTGAAAAAGTCCAATTCCTTGCCCAATTGGAAATGGGTGTCAAAATCTCTATCTTTAGAAGTAAGTGACACTTGGATAACTTTGGTATTAGGTAAATCCCAACCAATGGACTCAAGCGAAGGTTGAGGCTTGGTTAAGGTGGTGAAATTGGAAAATGCAATGTTGAAGGGAACCCACACACCATGGTCAATGCCTCTGGGGGTTAAGCGAGACTTAAAAGTCCCTGTTTCTTGTAACTTCTCCAGGATTTGAGAAGCAATTGACCTCGAACCCTTGGTATGGAATTCTTCTCTGTACATATTGTCAGGGAACCCATAGAAATCATAAATTAAAGGGTTTTCAATCTCGGGGTCAAGTAGTCTGGATTGGGCTTCACCGGCCCTGAATGAAAAAGTAGACTTGGATCCCAAAGCATGGGGCTTGGGAGGAACCGCAACTTCAATGAGATTAGGACTAGACGATTGCCAATGAGCAGAAACTACGATGATGTAGTCAGGTTTAAGTTCGTTCTTGATTTTCTTCCCAATCCTCTTTACAGCGTCATAAGCACCTTTATTAACCATGTCCTGGTCTCTGTACATGAAGTTTGGGCCTCCATGCGAAAGGAAATATGTTGGGAAAGGTTTTGGGTTTGGAATTGCTGCCTTTGTCATCTTTACAAGCTCGCTTTTAGCTACTATCTCTGCGGCTGTGGTTACTGGTTTAAGATATTTTGTTCCTAACAAAATGGCTGCAAATGATAATAAGACTGATACTAGGCTTAAGGTAAAATTCATGGAAAAAAAAAAAGACAATTGGGTCCCACACTATGCTTCCTAAACTGATAGTGGTAAACCTATATGATGACTGTCAAGGTGTGCGCAGTGCAATTGTCTCTTAAGCTGGTACGTATGTATATACTTGAGATCTTCGAAATTTTGATTGAAAAATTATTAGATACTAACAGAATCTCCAGCTTATATACTGTACGAATGCTTATTCACTTTTACTAAAAAGCCAGACGAAATATCGATGCAGGTAGCCATATACACACCAATAAGATTCAAACAAAGTGTAATTTTCCTACGCTTCAACCCATCGTAGAATGGCTTAGTGATTAATTACTCAGCTTTACTAAGGCAAATTATTAATATGTGTCCTGCAGATAAACATGGGGTGATGATGAGGTGTTGCAGATGTTCTGAAGTTGAGCCGGGGTGCCGTCAGTGAGCAGGAACCATAAGCACGTGATGAACTGCACTTGAATTACTGTTTAAATGCAAGAGCATGCCTGCCGTTTAAGCCATGTTCCCAGCAATTGGCAATGTGTATGATGGCCAGCGGAGAAATAGAGACAAGTTATGAATCGGTGAACAAAGAAAGAACGGCAGAGGAGTGGAAGTAAAAGGACTAATAGACAGAAAACCTGACGACTTTTTTCCCGCTGCTCATGGATCTAAAACTTCCTTCTGTTTTCGGTTGTTCTATTTACGAGATGCTGCCAGTGAATTTCCAGTTTTGACCATTTAGACAACAAAAGAAAGAAAAAAAAAAAATCTGGCAGTAAGTGAAGGTGCTAATCGCACACTTGAGCTCTCATACAGGATTATCAGTCGAGTTAGGTTGTCGTCTGTAGTGATCCACTGTAATGATAGTGCAGCTGTCAATTAAGAATACCCACATGTGAGTCCACGCCCACACCGTTCACACCTGCATCCGCACTCACTTCCTTCCTGGAAACACTATACCTGCCACAATCCCGTCCTGTGCGCACGCTATTTCATCTGGGGTCAGCAACGAATTAAGTTCTGTATAGTGCCCAGTAGCAACCTTTTGAAGAACAATAAAGTTAAGATTGGCAAAAACAAAAAAAAAATTAAAATAAAAAAAATAAAAAGAAGAAAAATATTAACTGACAGTTTTTTAAAGTTTCAGTGGAGAGACAGTTGAGAATTTTCATTGGAGAAAACAAAAACACCGTTGTTAACTCACTAGCAGCCAGGCTGAAAGAAAGCGCCGAGCTCGCATATCTCATATCTATTCATCACAGAACAGAACCATCCGACCACGAAAGCGCAATTGCAATAATTAATTCAGAATGGTGGGATTCTTTTCTAGAGGGAGAGTAAGTACGGAAATGTGGGATTGTGCATGATCCCCACTACACAAAATATTTTGAACTTTGAAGGGACACAAGTGAACATTCAATGTCTAGTATTATTATAAATATTATCTTAGCCTTTTTACTAACAGTCTACAGAAGTCATCCGACAGACAGGGGTTCAACCGGTACGCCGATGAGTTGAATAGGTACCAGCAGACCAGTGTAGCTGGGCTCCCGAATAATGGACAAAATAGGACCGACTCGCTCACCAATAGTGCAGGTCAGGCGGCTCTAGCAGCGTTGAGGATGCATTCCACTCAGGCTCTGCCTCCTCCGCAACCACCATCGTCTCAATACTATCGATCTAACTCTCTCAGTGGTGCTAGTCCTTCCGTGCGAACCAATTCGTTGTCGCAAGGGAACGGTCGGGCTAACTCCTTGCGTACATATGTTTACACACCGAAAGCTTCATACGTTACTGGACAACCACAGGTGCCGCTGCCTCAGCGCCGTACGCAACAGCCCAGGACTAACTCATTGAGCAGCAATACGTCTGCGCAGCCAGTGAGACGAAACTCACTCCGGACCAACTCTCTTAATAGCCAGTCTTCGCTCAGAAGAAATGCGCCGGCTCATCACGGACTGCACCCGCTCCAGCAGCAGCAATTTGCACACCCCAAGTATACCGATGACACCCTTTTTGAAGAGGAGGACGATGAACATTCAATGGGCATGGTTACCACTACCAGAACCACCAAAGTGGTAGATGCTCAGGGTAGAACACAGTCTATAACGACGGAAACAATTAAAACACTCCCCGATGGCTCTAACATTATAGAGACCAGAACAAAAAATATCTCTAGATCAAACTCGTTAACGACTGGAGGAGCAAACAATCGAACCAGCTCACTACTTTCGAATAATCCAAATTCTGCAAATTACAATTTGAATAAGATTGACGAGCATTTGCATGATTTTGAGTACAGCTATCACGAAGGCATCAACAACAGACCGCTGCAACCTGTTATTTCCAACGGCACTGCTCCGGTAGCCTTTGACGAGCCTGTATCGCCAATAGCTGGAGCCTCCATTCTCGAAGAAGATTCTCCCAAACCAAAGCCCTTGAGATCTATTTTGAAGAACAGTGCAAGTAATATAGAGGCTTTCCAAGAGAAACACTCCGAACCTGATGCTGCAGCAAAGCTGGCTGCAGTTGCTGTAGCTGTGGCCCAAGATAATGAGCCTTTGGCCCAATCAGGGACTCCTCATTACTCTGCTGCTGCTTCTAAAGCAGCTCAAATCCATTCTGCTACAAACAATGGTACGCCTCGAGCTGTTTCAGGTTCTTCTATAACTTCTTCACCATCAGCAGCTGCCGCCGCTTCTTCCTTCTCTAAAATTGTGACTTCCACTCCTCTTTCAGTCAGTAGCGACAACGAGTTCACACCAACGGAAGAGAAATTCTCCGATGCGCTTGAATCACTTGATAAGAGAAAGTCTTTCATTGACGTTGACCGGTCGGACGACCAAGACGGAGGGGTAGACGCTACGGTGACGTCACATCCATACCAAGGCTTGAAAGCGAAAGAGGATGACACGGAATTTGTGGTTCCAAATTTGACTCATGATGCAATCACGCCAGTGACTTTACAGCCGTCTCCAGTGTTAACCACAACGAAGAAGTTTAGTAGCAATGTAGACCAGCTGCAACCAATAGCTTCTTCTACTATTTCCGGCTCTAATGTACCAGGCTCGGCAAGTTCATCCATTACTGGCTCGATCAAGTTCAATGATAAAGTGGAAACTTTTGGCTATGCTTCCTCCTACACGAAACCCTTGCAACCACCTCCGTCGAAGGCAATTTCCGAAGAAGAAATGTACAGAAGAGCTATTGATGCTGCCAAGATTAGGGTATATGGAGACCAGAACGAGTCCCAATCTCCTGTGCAGAAGTCACCACCTTCTAGGGCTACAAGTGCTTCACAGCAGGCCCAGATCGTAGTTCCTCAAGTTAAGGACAAAAGAACAATGTCGATCACCTCAAATCTTTCTTCGCTTCTTGATGAAGCTAGAAGAAACAAGAAACTGAACGCAGGTTCGTCCCCGTCTTATATGCTCCAACAGTCTCCTCCGGGCCAAGTTCCCCACTTCAATTCTGATGAAGTAGTAACTGGTTCTGGCGTAAAAGACGACTACCAGTACCAAAACCATCATAAAGATTTTAGCAGGCATTCTATGAGAGGCGCTCCAGATGGCCATGTTGTGGATTCTACACGGAAGGAGAGAGCAAAGGAGGAGCAGAGGTTTGCCAAGCAAAGGTTGAAGGAAGAGAAACTTTCAAAGAAACAAGCCGAGAAAGAAGCTCTGGAAGCTAGGAAGAAATCTGAAAAAGAAGACAAGAAATCTACCAAACGTTCAGCTATGTCCTTTTTCACTAAAAAGAAGGAGAAGCGGAACAGTGTCAATTCTGGTTCTTCCCTCAATGGAAGTATTGACTACGAGACGCCTCAGGTGGCCCAGACGGCTGAGAATACATTCGACTCCATAGATGAAACTCCTATCAGTACCAATCCGTTATCAGGGGGCGAACAGCCGCTTAGAGCAAACGAGCAGCTCGCAGTTTCTCTGCCTATCACACCAATCCCGCTCCAAGAAAGATCTGTTTCGCCTTCTCCAAGGACACCTGTGCTTCAGGCACCAATCATCGAGGAGAGAGAAGAAGAAGAAGATTTAGCAAACAGCCATATTGCAAAGCAGAACCAAAGCTCACTGGATGAACCACAGGAAGCTGTTTTGGAGTCTCCTAAGACTCCCCATATTGTCCATGTTCCGGAAATTAATGGTAAGAAGCAAAAACGGGGACTTTTCAGTAAATTCCTGGGAAAGAAGAAGACTGAGGCTCCAAAAAGCAAGTCATATAGTACTCCCCCAGTAGTAGCCAAACCTGTTGATCAAGAAGAGAGCGTAGTACCAAGCGTGGACAGGGCTGCTGTAGCAGCTCCTGTTTCTAGAACAACCGCTCCTCGAGTTTCTAAAGAAGGTGATGCTCCTGTACCTGTAGTTGAGGATTTCCGAGCTCCTGTAGTTGAAAGTATTCCAGTTCCTGTAGTTGAAAGTACTGGAGTTGCTAAGGTAGAAAATTCTCGGACACCTGTAGTAGAAAGTGCTCAAATTCCAGTGGTACAAGATTCTCGTGGTTCTCAGGCAGAAGAACTTAAGCCAGAGGCAAATTCTGCTGCTAAATCGGTCGAGGACTACCCTTCACATCCATATGATAGTGTCGATGTCAAAACGTCTTCTTTGAATCCAGAAGCGAACCCACCAAA
This sequence comes from Dujonia oleophila, assembly GCA_030563865.1. NCBI lineage: Eukaryota > Fungi > Ascomycota > Pichiomycetes > Serinales > Debaryomycetaceae > Dujonia > Dujonia oleophila. Next base: position 400,758 of record JAJMKG010000004.1, on the reverse strand, counting down.
GGTAAAGTTGAGTCAAGAAGTCGTTCCTGAAGCAGAGGAGCAGTTGGATTTGAAAACAGGACCTGGAGAAACTCCTAAGCCCGTACAGAACTTAAGTGTTCCTACCCAATTGGCTGATGAAATCAGGAAGCAGGACTTCGATTCAGTATACTCCGACGACGTACCGGATGCATACGTGCCAGAGAGTCGTGAACTTGATGAGATCAAGGAACCTCTGCCCCATCCTTCTGTACTCGATACAGAGTCTATTCACAAGTCAATAGTTGAAAGCTTGGACCCCGGTGAAGCTGAGCCTTATACTGACGACGAAGCTATGTTAGACGAGTTTACAAAGAAATTAAGGGCTGCAGCTCAAACTGTTACCAGGGAAGATGGAGAGGCTGACGAAACATTTGACGAAACCTTTGATCAACAGGATGACAATGATGAAAATGAAGAATATGATACAAAGGTGAAGAATGGTAACATTCTCGGAGAAATCGGCGCCAGTAGCGAACCTGCTGCGACCAAGTCTGGAAACTCTGTACAGCCACCCCGTGATATATACATTCCAGATGGCGGAGCTTCTGGTTCACCTGAGTCTGACCCGCTTCCTGCTTTGGCGCCCGCTATTAAGACTGTCCCTGCAAAGTTGAAGGCAGAACAAAATTCGACGATTAATGGTCAAGAATACATTTCTGCACAACAAGAAGGACCCTTGTCCCAGTCAAAGGCTTTGAGTAACAATAGAAGTAGGGCATCCAGTAGTACCCATGAGGATTTTGCACCCCCTTCAGCACCTGCACTTGGTAAGAGGTACAGTGGAGCCAGTAACAACGTCGAAGCTTCTCCCAAGTCAGTTCAATCGGAGACCCCAAGCTCAAAGAAGTCAAAATTTAGACATAAAGTACTCAAGTATTTTGTTCACACTTACGAGAAGTAGGTGAAATATGTGAACCCCATCTCAGCAGGCAGAAGTGCCATGCTTAACTTCCTAATTTTATACAAGTTTTTGTATCACCTCCAGTTATGTATTATATCTTTTAATTTGAAATATTTTGAACTTTTTTTTGGATAACTAACTAACCATGTATCCACACGGTGCTATTCGTCATCGCCTGTAATTTTTCTATAATCTCCATGTGGATATCAAGTCGTCATCAATGAGGCTCTTTGGATTACGTTATGCAACAGTTGCGGCATGCCTGCATAAGAAAATTGCACTACACTATCAGATCAGTCCCTTCTAGGTTCAGCACCTCGTACTACTCCTAAGAATATAGGCATCTAAGTATCAATCAGTCATGGCGGAGCCTGTTTCACTTCCTCTTAACTATTCCAGAAGAGAATTGAACAACTCCGCGGCCGATGACAGCGAAGAACTTTCCGCTACTGATAGAGCCTACCAAGATTTGTGCTTGGCTTGTAGAGCAGGGGATTTGGAGACAGTGGATTCATTAACATCCACGGCAAATTTGAACATTAACTACGTGGATGAGTGGGACTACTCTCCTCTTATATTGGCATCGTTGTGTGGGCATCGCGATATTGTAGAATTGCTTCTCCGTCGAGGCGCTGTCTGTGATAGAGACACCTTCGAAGGCGCCAGATGTATCTATGGGGCGTTGAACGATGAAATTCGAGATTTGTTGATCAGTTTCGATGTTTCAAAGAAGGTGGACATACTGCAGCCATTTGCGGCACATATTTCGTCGTTGTTGAACCCTCAGGCCAAGATCAAGACCAGAGACATCACGTTTAAGTTCCCGCAGGTGCATGGTGTTCTAAACAGAGAGTACCAGAGTTTTCTGTTAAATAAGTTCTTGCTTATAGCACGTAGTCCGTATTTTAAGCAGAAATTAGCTAAAGGAGGTGAATGGCACGGATTGGAGGAGATAAAGATGAGTACGACGGTGGACCCTGCTGCATTTAAGGCTTTTGTAGATTATGTTTACTTGAGAACTGATTCGATCATTGGAAGCGAGACTGGTGCATTGGTTGGTCTAGCTGCAGCGTACCAGCTTGACGATTTGGTTGAAGCTATCACACTTGTGGAGTCGGCCACTTCTGCAGAACATAGATCGAAATTGAATAATGAGATCTCTGTGAAGCTCATGGAAAGTGCAAGGCAGGACATTAGGAACTTCTTGCAGACCGAGGTGATTGGGAATACGGGATCAGCTGCGATAGAAGAAGAAGAAGAAGAAGAAGAAGAGTTGGAGTTGAGTGATATTAATGTAGAGAAATACATCACACAGCAAGAAAGAGCAGATATTGTTGAAAGCAGCGCCCAGGCTGACATTATTGTAGCGGTGATAGATTTAGAGCTGGACTCCGTGTGCTACTATCCTGTGCACAAGTCGATCTTGTCAAGGTCGCCCTACTTTGAAACAATGATTCTTTCAGATATATTCAACCAAAACGAAGACGAGATTGCTGTCATCCAGTTGTCTTCTAGCACATCCTCGACAGTGGTGGCCGAAATGGTTCTATCTTTCTTGTACCACGATGATATTGAAGATATCCCACTTAAATTGACAATTGATCTATTGTTTGCTGCTGATGAGCTCTTCCTAGATCGGTTGAAGACAATGGCTGCGGTGAGGATCACTTCTGAGTTCAAAACCCCGAACCTTTCAGCCATTGTAGAATTGCAAGAGAAGGTTGGATACAACCCGTATGAGCTAATTAGAGTTTCTTGGCAGACGCATTCGGACAGGTTGGAGCAGCACATGAGTAGGATTTTGGCCTACAATTTGAGGTACATCTACGATAATTTGGACCAGAGGAAGTTGTTGTTGGAGTTAATTGAAGAGAGTGCCGATAGAATCAAAGACAGACAGGACACCGATACCATTGAATTGGTTGACGACATAAGATACTATTTGGTGAAGAAATATGGTATCGAGAGCAGTGACTTTGAGCCTGATAGTGACAAATTCGAGGAGTTGAACTTGTTCACAACCACGGATAAACTAGAGGATATCAGGCTATATCAAAAGGCGGTGGCAGAGTACGATAAAGACATAGAGTTGGTTGAGAGTTTGCTAGAGCAGGTCAATCTCGAAGCATAAGTAATGAAAAATGTAAAAGAATAAGAAAAAAAACAAGGGAAAAAAAAAAAAAGAGCTAGAGCTAGATAACCAAACTTAACTAGATACCTACAAATGTAAGATCACCACTATAATGATAACTGGGCCAGAGGTGTCCCTTAACCTACAGCTGTGCAACACCATCTCAGGACCCCATCGCCAGATGCAGGACTCGCTAGTGGTATAACCACACTCGAGATGAGCTCCTGCATATACATCTCATCTCTCTTTGGCGGCAGAAAAGTGCCTAAAAAAATTTAGAGGCAACCACAAGCTGATCTCTTACACTCCCCCCATTAGAACAGCTCAGTAAGATGGATAATAACCCTGACGGAGGTGAAAATCCCGACTTCCTTCTTTTGGAAGATAAATTGGCCAAAATCCGGTCACAGATCAACTCCAAGCTCGAAAACCAGAAGAACTTGGCGATTGTGTTGTCTGCAGTCGAAGAGAACATAGAAGAGCAGAAGAACGAAAAGACTCCGGTGGCCTATTTCGTGTCTTTCTTGTCAGTTTTGGACCAATGTGTGTCAGAAGAACAAATCCTCGATGTTGGCTTGGCCACTTCAACCTCATACTTCTTAGACTTGATCTTCCCCTTCACTCCTAAGGGAATATTGAGATCCAAGTTCAGCGAGATCTTGACCAAGTTGGCGCCATCGTTGTCCAACCCTGAGGCTGAGGCTCCTTTGGTTAGATCCACTATTGGAGCATTGGAAAGCTTGTTGTTGGCCCAGGACAATCAACAATGGTTGAATATGAATAACAGTAATGCCATCTCCCCTAAGAGAGCACTTGTAGGTTTGCTCGAACTCTCGTTTGATCCTAGACCTAAGGTTAGGAGAAGAGCCCAAGACGCCATCAAGACCTTGTTGCTGAACCCTCCACCATCTCCATCTCCAGTACATGCAGCCTCTGGCATGTGTGCAGAATTGGCGTTGAATAGGTTGACTCAGTTGATGCAAGAAAGAGTGTCTTCGTCATCGTCCTCCAAGGGAAAGAAGAGCGGTGAGAACTCCAATAGTGTGATCATCCACAACTTACAGTTGATCGCTGCTATCACCTCAGCCAATTCGTGGCCAACCACTCATATCAGTAGTCTTTGCGATGTTCTCCTTGAAGTTTCCAAGACCTCAGACCAGTTTTTGGTTTCTCTGGCATTCACTGCTTTCGAAGGGCTCTTCGAGTCGATGTCCAACGAAATTGACATTGACAGGTTCACACTGGTGCTTGACGTAATTTTCGACTTGAAGCCTTCCGTAAATGACTCGCACTTGGCAGCTTCCTGGTTAGCTGTCATCGCCAAGGCCTTGGAAAGTTTTGCTAAGTTGTCTCCTAAGGAATGTCTCCAAAGAGTTCCTCAAATAGTTCCTATCGTAACCTCTTTCTTGTTGTCTGAGACGAAGGATATCTACGTTTCAGCTTCTCAATGCTTAATCGCTATCATTACTCAAACTATCCCATCGAACTACCTCTTACAGCCTACTGCCACCAATGGTGTTACAGGAGAGATCTACGAGTTGGTGGACGATGTCATTTCGTTCTTGGCTGAACACACCCAAAAGGAGTTGTTGTCTATGAAGTATCAACATGCAACCTTGGAAGTATTGGAATTCCTCACTGCTACCATTTTGAAATTGCGTACCAGAAGTAACCCAGACTTTTTGGAAAGCATCCAGATTGTAGGAGACTGGAGAACCAACGAAAAGGATTCCTTCCCGCATAACAAGCAGGCGGAAGACTTGATAAGCGCTGGTATCTCTGAGTTGGGCCCAGATGTGATATTGTCTATTCTCCCATTGAATTTGGACACGAAGGCAGCTGCTGAGGGGAAAGCTGGTAGAGCTTGGATGCTCCCATTGTTGAGGGATAACGTTCGTTTTGCTAATTTGAACTTCTACAAGAGCTCCATCTTACCCTTGGTTGAAGTTTACGAGACCAAGATCAACTCTCCAGGTGTCTCGCCAATCCATACCAAGATTTTCCAAACCATTATAGACCAGATCTGGTCCTTGTTACCACATTTCTGTGACTTGCCAAAGGACTTACCTGTTGCATTTGACGATAAGTTTGCTGCCCATTTGTCTGACTTGATGTACGCTAAGGTTGAACTTAGAGTCCCAATCTGTCATGCCTTAAAGCTTTTGGTGGAATCCACCTTAGTTTACAGTGAGGGTGCCTTAAGCGACGATTTGTTGATTCAGGAAGAATTAACCATTGAACAATCGAAGAAGAACTTGGAATACTTAGCTGCTAAGGCCGGAAATATCTTGAGTGTTTTATTCAATGTGTTCTCCTCCACTGTTCCAGGATCAAGAAACTTTGTTTTGGAAACCATTGACGCCTACTTGGAAATCGTTCCTAAGGATGATTTGGAAGCTACATTCAACAAGGTTTCTGGCTTGTTGAAGAATGCTATGGATGAAGAAGCTGCTGCTGCTGCTGCTGCTGCTGCTTCTGGTTCTGCTAATGGTAAAAAGAAAGAAAAGAAAAGTTCAGATGAAACTAAGCTCAGTGCAACCATGATGGACTTGATCGTTGCTATGAGTAAATATGTTCCTCAAAGTTCTCATAACGCTCTTTTCTCCATCTTCTCTATCACAGTTTCTCTTCCAAATGATTCTCTTCTCCAGAAGAGATCCTACAGAATCATTTCCAAGCTCATGGAATCAGAAGTCGGATCGCAATCAATTCTTCAATTCATTTCAAATATTGAGGAAGTGTTAGTTGCAACCACAGAAACTACTCATACTTCTGCAAGATCATCCAGATTATCTGCTATTCACTCCATCTTGACTTTATTGCCAAACACAGACTTGCATTTCATTCCAGCCGTTTTACAAGAAATCATCATGTCTACCAAGGATGTTAACGAAAAGACCAGAGAATTATCATACCAAATTTTGATCCAGATGGGTCACAAGATGGAGGAAGGTGGTGTCGTCCACAATGGAAAGGTTCCAGGTTTTGATCCTTCCACCCCATCGTCTGAAGCTTCCTTAACAGAATTTTTCACTATGGTAAGTGCTGGTTTAGCTGCTCAAACACCACATATGATTTCCGCTACAATCACAGCAGTTTCTTGTTTGGTTTTTGAATTCAAGGATAAATTGCCCACTGAAGTTTTGTTAGAGATTTCTTCAACAGTTGAATTATTTTTAACTCATAACTCCAGAGAAATCGCCAAGTCAGCTATTGGTTTCGTTAAGGTGGAGGTCTTGTCATTACCAGAAGACATTGTCAGAGCAAACTTGAATGAGTTGTTGGAAAAGTTGATGAGATGGTCGCACGAAAATAAGGGACATTTCAAATCTAAAGTAAAGCATATCTTGGAAAGATTAATTAGAAAGTTTGGAATTGAAACTGTTGAGCAAGCCATCCCTGAAGATGATAGAAAGTTGGTTGCCAATATTAAGAAGAGCAGAAACAGAGCCAAGAGAAGAGAAGAGGAAGAAGGAGGAGAGGCTGCTGCAGGTGCTGGTAAGTCTGCGTTCACATCTGCTTACGAAGAAGCATTATACGACTCAGAAGATTCAGAAGATGAAGAACAAGAACAAAAGTCGGATAACAAGAAGGGCAAGAAGGCCAGTCAATTTATTTTGGAAACCGGTGATGAGCCATTGAATTTGTTAGATCGTCAAGCTTTAGCACATATTTCTTCTTCTAAGCCAAAGAAATTTGGAAAGAAGGATCTTGCATCTAAGATGAAGACTCAAGACGGTAAGTTTGTGTTTAGGGAAGGCAAGGACGAAGACGAAAGTGATCTTTTGTCCAGGGGTGGTTCTGGTATTGACGCTTACGTCGATGCTATTAAGCAAGCTCCAGTAAGAGGTCAAAGAAACAAGTTGAAGTATAAGAAGTCTAGTAAGGAAGACGACTGGTCTGACGATGAAGAAGAACCCAAGAAACAGCCAGCAAAGAAATTTTTGGGTAAAGGAAGCGTTTCCAAGCCAAAACCCAAGCAAAAGTTCAAGGCTAGAAAGAAGCTTTAGCCTATTGTTAGCATTAAATTTGAAAAATCATGTATAGTACGTTACGCAAAGAGCAATAAATATATAAATAAGTAAACGAAAAACAGAAACACAAGTGTAGAGTCCCCAGCATGCTAAGTAATGGAGACTGCCAGCCATGAGAAAGCCAGCAGAGTGCTAGCCCAACGCCAGAACGACAACAGCTTTCCCTTCCCATGTGCAACCATTTCTGCAGCCTTTTTATTTTTTCTGCATGCACCTTTCAGCTCTCTTTCTTTTTTTTTTTTTTTTTTTTTTTTTTTTTTTTTTTTTTTTTTTTTTTTTTTTTTCAGTCGTGCTCCCTTCAAAGAATTTTTCAGACAGCCTTCAGTCACACTAGTGTGATCATAGACCGACCTTTAAACGGACTGGAGCGGGCTTAATTGGACTGGCCTGTACTAGCTGTTGATATAACAAGATACATAATGACACTTAAGATCAGATTAGCACGTTTCGGGAGGAAATTCCAGCCTATGTACAATATTGTGGTGGCCAAGCAGAGGTCGGGCCGTAACAAGTTACCCATTGAAGTATTGGGAACATACAACCCTAAGCCTATGCCCTTAACCAGCGAAGAAAAATTAAATGGGGTGAAACCATACAAACATATAGAGCTTGACTTCGATAGATCGAAGTATTGGTTGGGTGTGGGAGCTGAGGTTTCGGACCGTGTAGGATTTCTCTTCAAGAGAGCAGGTTTATTGCCAGAGCAATGGCCCAAGCCATCCAAGTTGACTCAGCACATTGAAAGGCAGCAAGTCGCCGAGCCAGAAGTTGTTTTTGAAGAACAAAAGGAACTCATCAGACCAAGAAATTAGGGACGGCAGTAGCGTAGATCTGAGTAATGACATACCTTTAGACTGTGTTCTAGGGTTCGGTTGTGTTTTTTTTTCTTGCTTGTCACTTCACATCATGGAGCGAAGGAGCCGCCCTGAGGGCCGGCTATCGGCATCACATTCCATAACTTGTATATACATTAATAAAACTAGCAGATTAATTGCCTTAGTTTGTGTAAAACTGCTTCAGGGAGCATCAGGCAGCCATCACTCTTCCGTACTGGACAGTTTGCTTTCAGGGAGTCGGGGACTTTCCGCTCTCGAAGCCTTAATCCCATAGCTTGTGTATACATCAATAAAACTAGCAGTGATTGCTTTCCTTTCTGTAAAATTGCTTCAGACTGTACTGTTCCTCTGATAGTTTAGGTCCGAGTTGCCGTTTTTCCTTCTTCAAATCTGCTTAGGTCTTCTTAGGGCGGCTCTTACTCTTTCTCAAGTACTTTAAAATCTTCTTGGTGGGCGCTGACTTTCCAGTCGTCGGCTGTTCCGCTTCCCTTTCTAGCTGGGGCAGTTCAGCTTCAGGGAGCTCTTGAGCTCTCGATAATGCTAGCTCTCTTTTAGAATACTCCTCCTTCAAGATGTCATTGAACTCCCCATTGACATACCTCACCGCTAAGATAAGCTTATTTATGCTCCGTATAAGCAAACAAAGTTGTGCAGTGAGCTTCCCTTCTTCATCCAAAAGAAGCTTGTTTCGTAGCTGTTCAAGCTGGGCTATGCTTTCAGGGTCTATATAACCCTTCAATGTGAAGAGCCGCCGCTGCCAGCTCTTCAAGTACTCCCTCACAAAATGTAGCTTGACATCGCTTCTGTTTGAGTTTGCAGCCAAGCACTTGTTGCATAGATATCGAAGAAGTTCCACAGAGGGAGACAAGTCTTGGACCAAAACTGTTTCAATACAGGTCTCAAACACATCTAAAGTGGCTTTCTTGGTTACTAATGCATAATCTGGAACCCGTAATAGAGATCCTTGCGATGTAGTCGGATTAGTGGCCAGGTGCTGAGCTGAGAGTACCAACAAACGATCTACAATCTCCATTTTGCTACTATCAGATATTTGCAATCTCTTTGTTGCATTATTAATATAACGATCCTTGCAATTCAAGTAGCTCCATGCTAGCGCTAGGCTTTTGAATATCAGCGCAAACGAATCAAAGATGTTGGGCTCTAGGCTCTGGTTCCACATCTCCAAAATGCAGCAGTTAAGAAACGACTTGATCAAAACCTTGGTGATAATTTTGTCAACTCTGGGAAGCAAAAACTGAGAGAGAGATCCAATAAGTGATTCGTCTAACTTAACTAGGTCAATCAGACTGCAAAGCAACTTGTCTATGTCATTAAGTGCAGCACATGAATCGCAGTAGGTGGAATATGGGGCCTCGTCAGTTGTGTAAGATATCTTGGCGAAGATAAACGATAAGTCGACGCGAGTGTCGTAGCGAGGGTCCGAAAGGGTTGAGAAATCACTTGACATGTACAAGAATGTGAATTTCAGTGTAGACAGCAGGTTATACTATTCCAATTGCAAAGGAGCAGGTCTGCTCAAGCTCCCCTCCATTTGCAGCCAAAGTTACAAATGAAGACATCAGTACACCAACTGAGAAAGACAAGTAAAAAGATGAACACGGAAACACCCGTACACCATTTATCTCAGAGCCCAACCGTGAACACTTCATCACGCTACAGCAGCTACATTGCACTACAGGGTTACTATTATTATTATCAGAATTGTTTATTGTAAATCAAATTAACTCAATAACTCGTTTAATCGAATAAACCGAATCCCATGTCGTCATCGGATTCTTCAGCTTCTTCAGCAGCAGCTTCTTCAGCTGGAGCGTCAGAAGAACCGGAAGCAGCAGAAGCAGCAGCAGCTGGGGCAGCAGCAGCGTAAGCTTCTGGGTTAGCTAATCTGTCCTTGATAGCTTCGGAACCTTCAAAAGTGTAGTCAGTGGCAATAGATAAAGCCAAGACGTTCTTGTAGTGGTTGACGACAGAGTGACCAACAGATGGTAAAGTTGGGTAACCAACAGCCAAGGAGATGGAAGCAATGGTGTTGATAGCGGAAACGAAGTGACCGACTAATTCATCATCAGTGATGTCCAAGATGGAAGATGGGAACACTTGACCGTTGTCGTAAACTTGAACGACAGTCATACCGTAGGTGAAAGGAGAAATGTTCAACATGTTAAGCAAAGTAGCTTCAGATGGACCAACCTTAGTTTCAGCTTCAACAACCTTAACATCGGAAACAATTTCAATGGTACCTCTGGCAATCTTGGTTGGGACACCTAAGGCTTGGAAGAAAGAGGTCTTACCTGGTTCCATACCGGTGTTACCAGCTGGAATCCAGACATCCTTTGGAGCAACGGCACCGGCTCTGGCTGGAGCGGCAACAACGTTAGCGGTGATGGTGTCTCTGATGGTCTTCAAGTCAGCGTTGGTGAAAATGAAACCAACGTTACCCTTAACGAAAGGCAAAAGCTTTTCGTATTCTGGCAAGTCAGAAAGGAAACCTCTGATGGCTCTTCTAACCATGGTGTTCTTACCCATCAAGACGACGGCGTCGTTTCTCAAGGCCTTTCTGATTTCGTGCATTTGTTGGGAGGAAACATTGTCAACACCAACAACGAAGATGGACTTGTATTCTTCTAATAATTCTCTCAACTTGGTGAAGTACTGGGACTTCTTTTCTCTGATACCACCCATTTCGATTTGATTATAACTTGAACGATAGGAATTTAATGGTTCTATGAGGAGCTAGAAAGAAGAAGAAACTGTTGCAACGACGGCAGCCAAATTTTTCACTGCCTGCGGGAAACGCAGCGAAAAAAAAAAAAAAAAAAAAAAATGTGGAAAATTAAATTGTGTGGGAGTTGTTAGGGCGCAGCCCTAAGTGTCACGTTCTGTATATGGAGTGTGCGTGTGAGCTCCGTTCTTGTAGTGGAGACAGCTGGTAGGTGGTGGACACTGGGCGTAGTGGTTGTAGGTGGGTTTCGGTAATACCACCTGCCAGGTTGAGATCATAAGACTAGGATGTGGTGCGATTTTGATTGTAATCGATGTGTGCTGTATCTTCAGAGCGTGGTATTCCAACGGCATGCCAGGCCAGATTTATGCACCTTCATGCAACTCAATTTGGCCTGCATGTTTGCCTAAAGTGTTGCAGCTTTTAGTTGTTTCCCTTGGTGCTGTGCTGCTGTGCCGTTTCCAGCTTTCTACTTCTTGCTTTCTACTTCCTGTTCAGTGTGCTTTCTCTTCCCCGTAGCCTCCCCTCTGTCTACATTCCTTCTACAAATCCCACAAACTCTTACTATATATTCATCCGAAGGTTTATGCCCTATATTCTTTCTATTCACCATATTTCGTTGCTCCTCTCACCTATAGTCCCATATTTTCGTAGTTTGAATCAATAAAACTATGCTTCAAGTAGCTCTCCCAAATGTTGTCTAACTTGGCACTTCCCTTTTTGCTACTCTTTTTACCCTTCTTCTTGTTCTTTTTCAACTTGTCTGTCTTTTCCTGTACGGGCTTACCCAATTTACGGCCTAGTTTGAGCCATTCACCCACCGTCAAGTTCTCCATATCATACACCTTATCGTCGGTTGTATATTCTATTTCAAACCCAAACTTCTTCTTACCCTCACTGATTCCCTTAAGGTCTGCGAAATATTGCACGTACCTCTCAGGTGTAAACAACTGTGGAACATACCCTGGTCCAAGAGGTAAATTCTTGGGCTTTTTGGGTGGAATTGTCTTATCCTTCTTAAAAATTTCCACAAGATCTTCCATTGAGGAATACAGTTGCAGTTCTTCGATATTTTCCTCTTCGAGATTATCGTTCAGCGCCATCAATTGGTTCACTCCCACGAAAAACTCGTCCCATGATGCATACTGGACCTTTGAGTTGACTGCATCTGCTAAGTTTGTCGTATTGTACTCCCAGACTCTCAACCCAGGGTTGAAAGTAGGCACAATACTAGCTGTGACGTGCGCTACAGCGTACCGCTCGGAAGAAACACCGCTTCTTTTCTTCTTTTTAATGGCGGCATAGTAGATTTCTCGGAGACTATTGAGATAATCCACCTTATTGTGTGGGACACCACCTTGGATGGAGAATGTAGGAGAGTAAGAAGATGGCGAAAAGGAAGATGGAAACGTATCCGACAAGTCGTTTATGCTTACATTCCACTTTCTGTACAAATCTTCAAGGGATTCATCATCCACATCGTCGACTTCATCATCTGAGTCCGAATCGTATTCAGAATCATACGTAAAGTCGTCATCTCTATCTCCATAGATGGAAGCAAAGTCTACACTGGAGTCGAGCTTCTGGATCTTCCCCTTCAAACTCTTATAAGCCGCCTTTGAGTCAAGCGGTATGAAGTGGTCTATGTTCATGTGCCCATAGACACCGCCAATAATAATATCTCGGTACTCGTATGTCCATATTATGTACTTTCTCAAGCAACTGAGATCGAAGTTCTTTTCGTTTGGTGGAACATGCCCAGAGAGCCATACCTTCATGTTTCTCTGTCTCAACTCCTTCATGACGTACCCTAACCATTCAAAAAGCTTGTAGCCGGGGTCCTTTTTCCTATCACAGCTGTCAACGAGCGGGTTACTCTGGAACCAGTACAAGGTGTTGACAGATAAAACTGCCAATTCGCCGGGGACAACTTCTTGGAAAAAGTACGCCCCCTGAGCAAAAGTGTGCAACTGCAGTTGCGGGATGAAATTCGACCAAATCTTATAGAACTCTCTTGTCTGCAATGTCGGACCAGGCGCAAATAAATTGTGAGGGTAGACGTCGTTGTTCCCCAAGGAGGGGATTAAATCAACCAGCATGTCTCTTGGATCGTCCGGATTCTTATTGTTTTTGAAGGACTTGTACATTAAGTTAGCCACGTCCTGGTTCATGTCAAAAATATGCATTTCCGATCTAGGGAATCTTCTGTCGTTATCATGTCTGATATTATCACCGGTCCATATGACAAAATCAATTTTATCCTTCAAATTGTCCTTTATCCAGGCAATGGTGCCTTCCATGAGCGCCAATGGAGAATCACATCCTGAAACTGCATCTCCGTACTTGCTGGCCGTCCCCTTTCCGCCGTGACACATCTCGCTTTCAGCGTCAGAACCAACTACATAGTAGGGGTCGGGGTGGATGTCGGTAATGTGGAGAAATCTGCCATGAATCTTCCTGCTGAACCCATTGATGTCCTTGACAATGGTTACGTTCTTGGGTGTGAGGCCAAGCCTTGAAAGGTCGTCCAGTTCTGCAGGCAACAACTGCTCCGCTTGGGCCGTAAACTGGGGGGTGCTGCTGCAAGCCGCTTGAAACTGGTTGTGGTAAGCTTGCAGTGAAATGTACAATAAAGTGGCCAAAAGCATCGCCACTGTGGCCACCCGGGTGGTCAGAACGTTATTACCCATCTGGACTGTCACAATGGATGGAAGAGAATTGCGCTGTGCTGCGGTTTGTTTGCAATTTTTGTTGTCAACAGTCAAAAAAAAAAAAAGTGGTTATCCATATCTCCCGCTATATTTTTTCTTGTTTTTGTCCTGCACATAGATTATGCATGGGAAGATAGTCCAATTGCGGGAATGGGCACGAAGGTGTGGGGTGGTGCCAATAGGAGACAAGGAAAATGTTCTCTGGTGGGTGTTGGATAAGCAGAGGTATAGAGAACCGATTGCAATGGGGAGCTTTGGCTATTCCGAATGGGCTCCTTGAGTTACGACTGGAAACGAAGGCGCTTTAAATCGCGATGGAGTTTTGATAAGATTGCAGGCGAGCAACGTGGGTGCGGTTCAGGAGGTGGTGCAAGTGGTACAATAAGCACACATAAATGTGTATATAGTATGTGTATATAGCATGTGTATATGGTATGTGTATATGGTGTGTATACATGTATGTATATATATATATATATATATATATATATATAGGCAGGCAGAAAAGAAACTTACATCGTGGTGGCAACTATTGATCCCTGTAAACGATATCTCCTTTCCTCCTTCATCTCTTTATCCGCCCTGCTGGTTGCAAACTTTCTTTGTTGTAAATTATAAAGTGCTGCGACCTTTGCAGCGCCGCATCGATAACAAAATGCGGTAGCTGTTTGTGGTTTACCTACACCGTATCCCCCTTCCTTCACCACCACCTCTGTCCCTTACACCATCTCTATTCCTGTACTTTCCTTCGTCCTTTTTTGTCGCATTCTTTTGTTTTCCTTTTTCTTTCTTCTTCTGAGGGCACTTTCTCAATGCGTTCTCCTTCCACTGGGTGTCACTATGCACTTTGCACTGGACTAGGTTCCTTATAACCTGTATATAACTTCGGAGTTATCCATTTAGTCGCCTTGCTACTTGATCTGTCAGTTACTTCTCTTTATACACCCTCAATTCATGTCTTCGTCCGATGAGAGCATAACTGACGATACTGAGGAATTTATTGAGCCGAAAAGGCGAAGAATTGAGCCGATTGCACTGCGACTGGTTTCGCCTCCAGCCGATGATCCACTGATATCTTGGATCGACAAGTACTCGCCCCGAACTCTTTCAGAGTTGTGCCTCCATCCCAGGAAATTATCTGATGTTCGCAAAGTAATGACATCCATGGTGAATGGAGACAAGAATGCACCGAAAGTGTTGATTCTCCATGGACCCTCTGGCTGTAGTAAGTCCACTAGCGTCAAGCTCTTGGCTTCGGATATAATCAAGTCTCGTACGTCTTCCTTGGTTGAATACTCAGAGTCGACACTGTTTCCAGAATTCTTGCATGATGCCAAATATAGAGTAGGCTCTAACAAATGTGTAATTTTAGTTGAAGAGTACCCGAATGTGTTCCATGAACAAACTCACCAAATTTTTAAAGACTCTCTTTGGGAGTGGATTCACACCGATGAGCCGCTTCCACCGCTCGTCTTATGTGTCTCAGAGGTGGAGCACCAAAATGATCAAGATAATCGTAGAGAGTTCTTCAATATCCATAACAACTGGACTGTAGACACCCTAGTTGGGAAGCGAATAGCAAACCACTCCCAAGTGGCCAAAATCAAGTTCAACCCGATTGCCGTCACGTACATCAAGAAGACGCTAAGTAAGTTGATCCAGCTGGAGTCAAAGCACGTTTTTAGTAAGATCCCCAAGCAGGAAAGTGGGGAGTTTACAGACTTAGTGGCTAAATGTGGAGATATTAGGTCGTCCATAGCCAACTTGCAGTTTTGGTCGACCATGAGGAGCAAGCTCCCAAGCAAGGACGAAAAGCTGATGAGCTTGTACAGTATGGGGAAAGAAACCCAACTCAACTTGTTTCACGCCATTGGGAAGATCGTTTACGGTCTGTCCAATAATGCTGCTCCTCGTGAAGGAGACGTAGACGAGACTTCTGAGGACGAATACAGCCCGGACTACTTCACAATCTTAGATGTCCTCTCGACTTATCCGTCCAACAACCTCCTTCAGCTCTCTTTGCTTGAAAACTATGGGGTATTCAACAACGATGGCTTCGATGTAGAACAAGCAGCCAATATAGTTGACAATTTGAGCTTGAGCGACGTCCTTGGGAGTGACTCGGGCGAAGGTGCCAACAAAGAGATAGGGATACGGGGAGTGCGGTCAGTCTTGGGTTTGATTGGAACCCACCAGACCACGAGTAGGGCAGCCAACCGGGCGGCTAACCAGATCAAATTCCCCAAACATTTCAAGATTATCCGAGAATTCAACAGGGTCACTCTGGAGATCAGAGACTACCAGAGGTACATAAGGCATGGGGCATCTTTCCAAGACTTGAACCTCCTCTACGGTTTCTACGAGCCCAGAATATACAATTCTATAAAGTGGAAGAGAAAAAACGTGGTACCGTTGACCAGAATGGGCTATAATCGGCTTGGGGGGAAGTTCAGGGAAATTTACCCAACGGAGGGCCTCCCGGTGGCAGATTTGGACGAAGAGGAGGAGGAGGAGAAATTACGGGCAGCGGCGTCTGACCAATTCAAAGTAGAAATCAGGGAGCACATGAATGCTGAGTCAGGGCAGGCAAGCGACTCTGAGAGTGAGCTTAGCGATGAGATCGAAGATAGCGATGGCGACTTTGACGACTCGATCGGCTTCATGGAACTCGACAATATGATAAGCCAAACGAAAAATCAGCTGCAAGCACCAGCTGCCACCGGCGACAGTGACGGCAACAGCGACAGCGATGTGTTCCTGTCAGACGAAGAGTTGGACGAGCTTCTACGGAAGAGAAATTTATAGAGTACATAGAGTAAACGTTAATGATAATAATAATAGAAATAATAATAGTAATAATAATCGTAATAGTAATTACGGTACATTGGTAGACTAAATAATGTTATATGATACAGTTTATGCGGTGGCAGTCTCGAAGAACTTGGGGTCTTCTTCGAGCGATTCCTTTATAATGTCCAATCCACCTTGGAGCTCGCCCTTCATGTACAACTGTGGGAAAGTTGGCCAGTCAGAATACTCCTTTAACCCCTGTCTGACAGCGTCGTCCTTAAGGATATCAAAGAATCCAAATCTCACTTGGTGCTCACGCAAAATAGCAACTAGTTGACGCGAGAATCCACACTGAGGTGCAGATGGAGAGCCCTTCATGAAGAGCATGATAGGAGCAGCACTGACCAACTTTTCGAGTCTAGCGTTGAGCTCGTCCTTAGATTCTTCCTTATCAGTAGCACTGGCACCGTTAGCGGCGGCAGCAGCAGCAATAGGAGCTGCTGGAGTGGTTGCACTGGAACCAGCGGACGATGGGTTGTGTGCAGGACTCGTCCCTGTCTTACCACTAGCAGAGGAAGACTCTGCTACAGCAGCAGCAAGCTCCTTGGCATCAGCGCCGGATATTTCCTTCAATATAGTAGAGTCCTTAACTAGCACGAAGTATGGGACAGCCGAAACTTCGAAAAGTTCGCTGATTTCGGCGTGGTCATCGGCGTTAACTGATATGAAAACGGACTCTGGGTGGGCCTCAGCCAAAGTCTTGAAAACGGTAGCCATAAGTTGGCAAGGACCAGCCCAAGGAGTGTGGAAATAAATAATAACTAACTTTGAAGCTTCATTCTGGGTGATCTGCGTGAACTGCTCTTCGGATTCTATCTCAATCACAGACATATTTGAGGTTGTACTAGTGCTATCTGTTGATTAGTCAGGCTTATTTGCCTCTACTTGTAGGGAAGAAATTTTGGCCACAAAAGAGGAAAAGTGAGCAGAGGCAGCCATTGTGATGTGTCACGTGATATGTGTGGTTGGTCTGGGACAGGGTCTGGGACAGGGTCTGGTGTTTGGCGGGCTAAGGACAGGGTGGGTGGTTTAGATATGTGGGTCGTGGTGGGTTGTTTCTTCCTATGGGATCTGAGTGATTTTAATAGAAGATTCTGGTGTACTACCAGTGTATCTAGTGGCAGAAGTCTGCTGATGGAGTATTACAGTGTGTAGGAAAGAATAGAGGCTGCTGCAGTGAAGTTGGCTGATCAGAGGGTCAGTGAAAGGATAAACGAGAACCAAGAAACAAGCGACAGACACAGTCATAGAGATTTCTGCCGGTGTAGTTCACTGCGGCTGAAGCAGTTTGGGACCAGATCCAAAGCAAGGGGAGCCCAGGGTGGATGCCTTTCTACAGTGTAGTGTGAGGAAGTGTATTATATGCAGGATTATCGATAAGAAGTGTGTGTATTAAATTAGTGTAGCTAAGAACGACGCCCCATTATCCCACGAAAGGCACGAAAAGCGCTGGTTTCATAAGATCGGTCCGTCCAGGTGAGAGAACAAGCTGATGTAAACATAATTAAATAAATAAATAAAAAAAAAAAAAAAAAAACTCGAACCTCTAAAGTTTCTCTACGCCTTTCTCGATTTGCTGGTAGGGTTAGACACTGTGATGTTCAGGCCGGTGGTGGTGGTACTGGTAGCAGCATCAATAGTAGCTTCATCGGCCTTATTTTCGACAGCAGCGTCTTCATTTTCGTTTTCCTTTTTCTTCTGCTCGTCCTCTAGCTGCTGGTTCAATTTTGCCTGTTGCAACTCACCTATGAACCATACGACGATACCGTACAAGATACATGCGATTACTAGTAAATTGACAAAATGGATAGATCTAGTAATGTAAATCAACGACAACAACGACAAAATCAAGAGCACGAACGACCCGTGCGTGGCTTTAATCAATGCAGGATTGGTTCCTGGTTGGAACACAGACTCCCACAACTCGGAGAAAAAAGAAGCCATTCGGAAGGAAGATGATGTAGACCTGGTACAGCGAAAGAACAGAGGTAGTCGGGCTCAGATCTCTACTGATTTAGCCACCAAGAGCTGTCGATGTCCACTAGGCGGGCACCCCACCAAAATGGCCTGCACATAGTCGTGCTTATGTAAGCGGTCTCTCTCGAGCCTTCCTTCAATTTTTCTCTTTCTTTTTGCCTCTTTGGAGTGGCTACCCTAGTAAAACCAACAGACAGCCGATAGTAAGCTACCTTTATTATATCTTACGTATACTGAACCGATCCCAATCGAGAGATTAGAACTAAAAAGAAACAAAATATAGCATAAAATGATTCCTAGTGACGATTCCTTTATTAGTGATGAAGAAGAAGAATTCTGGTACGTATAATTTGCGCGAGAGAAGAAGTGGTGGAAGATCAAAGGCAGCGCCAGTGGCGCACAGCTCTGGAAATTGATGAGGAACTGCCTAGACGCTGTGGACGCAGTGTAAAGTGGTGTGGAAAGAGATCCGGGGCCTTAATGAGAGGATAAGGGCAGAGCTAGCTGTGGCTGGTGAGCCGTTTCCAAATCAGAGGCACCATTGAACTGTTCCCGTTTTAGCTGCATACTGTCATGGCGTTCCTCTGTGTACAACCAGCATGCTGCTGTGATCCAATATCGTGCTGTATTGCGTCTAGCATGTATACTGCTCCTGTAGTACCTGTGATCTAACGTTTACTGTCTCTGTGGCCCCACGGCCCCCCACCTTATATACCCTGTATACTAACAATATAGTCCACTTTGTGTGGAAGAAATGGACATCTCTGATAAAAACTTCAAACCCTGTCCTTGTGGATATCAGATCTGTCAGTTCTGCTACAACAATATCCGTCAAAACCCCGAATTGAACGGAAGATGTCCAGCGTGTAGAAGGCTTTACGACGACGAGAGCGTCGAGTACAAATCCATCTCTACCGAGGAGTACCGCTCACAACAAGCCAAGCGTGAAAAGAGAGAAAGAGAGAAGAAGCAAAAGGAAAAGGAGAAGAAAGAGAACGAAATGGCCAACAAAAAGCACTTGGCTGGTCTCAGAGTTGTCCAGAAAAACTTGGTATATGTAACCGGTTTAAATCCTCCGTGTAGCCCAGACGATTTGCATTCAGTGTTGAGATCTGACAAGTACTTTGGCCAATACGGTAAGATATCCAAGATAGTCATAAATCGAAAGACACCAGGACCAGGGGGCAGCTCCGGAAACCACCCGGGCGGCCAGCTCGGCGCCATCCCGTCGTTGCCAACTTCAGGAATGGGCAGCACGTCGAGCCACCTGAACTCGGGCCTTGTAGTCTATGTGACTTTTGTAAGAAAGGAGGATGCTTTGAAGTGTATCAATGAGTTGGACGGCTCTTTATGTGACGGAAGGGTGTTGAGGGCTGCACACGGTACCACCAAATACTGCTCTTCTTACCTCAGAGGACACCCTTGCCCAAATCCAAACTGTATGTTCTTGCACGAGCCTGGCGAAGAGGCAGACTCGTACACGAGAAAGGACTTGTCTACGCAGCAAGGTATTAAAATGGGTATGATGGGTATGGGCTCATCGAAGAGCCAGCTGGGCCACTTGCACGGCAATTCGGGCGACAACAGTCAAACCGAGAGCGGCGACGACTACGACCATCATACTGTCAGCGGGGGTAACTCAGACGAAGACGAGGCAGAGGCCGACCAACATCAGCATCACCAAGATGCCACTGGTACTACATCTGTTGCAGCTGCTGCAGCTGCTGGAAGTAGTCTTGTTGCCAGTAATATTGCAGCTAGTAGTATTGGAGCAGCCAGTTCAATTCCTGGGCCCGTTTTACCTGCTAGTGCCCACTGGGCTAAGGGCACCAACTCAGCCAGCGTTTCGCCTGCTGTCAACAACAATGCTGCCCTTGCTAACGTTGCGGCCTTCCCAACCTTGGGAGAGATCTTCAAGGAGCAGAAAGTGCAGCAAACGAAGGACACCAAGTCATCAAGGACCAAAAACTCCAACAAGGTTTCAAATGTCTTGCTCCCAGATGACATCGACATTGACGATGACTCCGCAATTCAATTCATTGAAGATACTACAAGGCACTTGAAGAATCTCTCTGAGAAAAAGGAGAAGTTGGCTGTTCATTTCAAGCAATTAAGTACGGGAGGATCGACTGTTCCATTGTTTTCGTTCAATAGGAGCATCGAATACGCTAATAATACTAAGCTTGAAGAAGAAAAATTGATTGCTAGCCAAGTAATCGAGAGATTTATCTTAAGGCCATTGAAAAACTACCACTTGGCTTATCAAAACCACCCGATCAGCCAGCAGCAAGTTTTGTTACAGCAAGCGCAACTCCAACAACAGCAGCAACAGCAACAGCAACTTCAGGCACAGCAGGTACAAGCCGCTTCCCATTTAACCCCAAGCTTGCAAGCTGCACAATTGCAGCAATTGCAATTGGAGCAACAAAAGAGGGCTTTGGTAGACGGCCAGCAGCAAGGTGGGAACACCCCCATTGCTAGCCAGTTGAGTGTGAACGAGGAACCACATCAATACCACCAGCATTTGTTATTACAGCAATTACAGCAACAACAACAGCAGCAACAGCAGCAACAACAGCAACAGCAACAACAACTCCAACAACTCCAATTCCAACAGGCTCAAGCACAGCAATTTCAACAGCAGGGCCAAGCACAAGTTAAGATGTTGAAAATTAACGAAAGATCCTCCAATGCTACCCCACCACCTCCTGGTTTGTTCACTGGAGGCATGAAGCAGGGTCAAGGCCCTTCTCAACAGCAGATGTCTAACGCTGCTGCTAATCAGTCTTCATCTTCCCAATTGCTTACTCAGTTGATGAGCGGAAAGAAGTAGGTGAAATGCTTTCTAGAGAAATGATTTTATGAAAAATCAAGTGTATATTAGCTTAATCTGTATTAATTTATATCTTTTTATTAATAGCTCGTCTTCTAATTTATTTACATGTAGTGTAACTATTTACATATGTTATTGTAGGTGACTATGTTCGCCCACTACGGCATCACATCTTTTACAAAGTTCATCCTTGGTTGGGGCTACGTATTTCCAGCATCTTGGACACTTTTCATTGTCAGAGCGACGTACTCCGATTACAACATCCGTACCATCAACATTGATTGAAGTATTAAGTTGGGTTAAAGAGTTCAGATCTGCCCCAGTGTCAATTGAAACGCCTGAAACCAAAAAGTAGTCTGCAAGCCATTCCTTGTGCCTGGTAAGTATATCGTATACCTTAGAGCTCTTATCGTTCACGCTCAAGTCTATAGAGAGTTCAAGATTGCTCTTGATGTTTGCTTCGCGACGGAACTGCTCCAACGACCTATAAAGGTGGGATTTGATGCTCCAAATATGCTCGAATTCGGCTTCAACTGAAGGGTTGTTATATTCTGCCGGAAGTTTATAGAACGATTCCCATGTACCTGCCATGTATGGGGATGTGCCCTTGCTGTGATGGTAGTTATTCCAAACTTCTTGGGTTAAAATAGGTTGAATAGGTGCAAGCAATCCAATTTGTGTTCTTAACAAGACTTCCAATACAGTTTGAATACTTCTCCTTTGTTGTGAATTCACTGGATCTGTGTAAAGGCAGTCTTTCGAAATATCGAAGTAGGAAGAGCTCAAATCTGTGCTGATAAAATGATTTATGTCCTTTACCACTCTTTGGAAGTTGTGTTCCTTGTAGTATCCTATACAAGTATCCTGAAGGGTACTAAGTTTGCTTAAAATGTACTGGTCCAAGGGGTTAAGTTGCTCGTAAGGCACAGGGTCTTCAAATCCATTGATATTTCCTAAGAGATACTTTAAGGTGATTCTAAACTTCTTGAGATTCTCAAACACTCTGGTTAGAACTTCACTAGTAACATTGACGTCCTGAGTATAGTTAGAAGAAGCTACCCATAATCTCAAACCGTCAGTGCCCAACGTTGGTAAGAAAGGCTTACCTCCACCTACCATTGCGTGCTTTGGAGATATCACATTGCCCTTGGATTTGGACATTTTATTATTCTTTGCATCAAGAGTAAATCCATGGGTAATTATCTCCTTGAAAGGGGCCACTGGTTTGAAATCAGTGCCAAGAGACCCTGAGGCGATGATTTTGTTTAAGAGAGATGATTGGAACCAGCCTCTATGCTGGTCAGAGCCCTCCAAGTATATGTCAGCTAGTGGAGTGCTGGACGTCAAAGAGTCATTAATATCAGACGTTAAAGTTGACCAGGATGTACCAGAGTCAAACCAAACGTCCATTGTGTCAGTTCCTTTAACCAATTCAGTCGCTCTGCTCTGTAATTCTTCCGGAAGCCACCTTGATATATCTTCTTCCTCAGTGAACCATTCATCTGTTCCATATTTATCGATCATATTCACAATGTGGGTCATTATTTCATTCACCTGAACAGGTTCCTTAGTCTGCTTGTCGTAAACAATAGGCAAGGGAACCCCCCAGACTCTCTGCCTCGAGATACACCACTCATTTCTGTTCTTGATGAACAGAAGCAATCTGTTCCTACCTGATTCGGGGAAGAACTTCACGTCCTCGAGTGCCTTAACAGCAGTATCTTTTATCTTTTCTACGTTAATAAACCACTGTGGAGTGGCTCTTTGAATTACAGGCTTGTTTGACCGCCAGTCGTACGGGTACGAATGCTTGAACTTCTTGTTCTTGTGGAAGATCAACCCCTGGTCGTCGAAGTGGTCAATAATTGGCCAGATAGCGTCGTCAAACCTCTTTCCAACCAAGTATTTGAACTCGGTTGGAATACCAAGACCGTGGTACTTTCCCTTCTCGTCCACCAGCGAAAGAATTTCCAAGCCGTGCTTTTTGCCGACAAGGTAGTCTTCACCCCCGTGGGCAGGAGCACTGTGGACGAGTCCGGTACCAGCTGTAGAGGTGACATGATCTCCGTGCAAGATGGGGAACGTAATGCTGGTGTCTTCAATAAGAGGATTGGTGTATCTGAGACCGACCAAGTCAGACCCTTGGACGGAAATACCTCCGTCCACCAACTTCCAGACATTTTCCTCATCCACTTCTTCGTCTCCCTTAGGCTTCTTGTTACCGATTGCCACGACGTCTTCCGCCAATTCGGAGGCCACGAGGACGTACTCGTCCAACTTCTTATTATGGATCAAAGTGTAGGTCAAGTTCTCGTGCACGTTAATGGCCTTGTTTGCAGGTAAAGTCCAGGGCGTCGAGGTCCATATAAGCAACTTGACATTCTCGTACTTGCCCAAGAACTTCTCCTCCTGCTGGAGCTGGTACTTGACGTACACGGCGGTGGAAACGTGGTTGCTGTTGTACTCCAACTCAGCCTCAGCCAAGGCAGTCTCCGTCTCTACACCCCACCATACGGGCTTCTGCTGTCTCGAAAGGAGCCCGTTTTCCGTCAACTTTTGGAAGATCTTTAACTGGTTGATCTCATAGTCGTGGTTCAATGTCACGTAGGGCTTATGGAAGTCCGCCATAATCGCAAACTCGGTGAACTGGTCCCGCTGCTTGTCAATCATTGACCGCGCCAAGTCTCGACAGAGCTTCCTGATTTCCACAGCACTCAACTTATCTTTGCTCTCGGTGGATGTGATGGCCTTCATTTCAATGGGGAGCCCGTGGCAGTCCCACCCAGGCTGGTAGTGCACCTTCTTGTTGCGGTAGATCAACTCGAATCGGTTGATGATGTCCTTGGCGATCTTGTTCAAGGCATGACCCATGTGGAGGTCCCCATTAGCATATGGAGGGCCATCGTGCAACACGAACTTGCCTGCGGTTTGCAGATCCTGACGCTCAAGCTGCCATTTGTACAACTGCTGACTGCTCTGCTCGATCAAAGCGTTGTTCTCCTGTGCGGTTGGTAGCTTAGGGCCGAACGATGTTTTGGGAAGCTGTAGTGTCTTTGAGTACGACACCGCCTTGAGGTTTCTCACTGACGTTGAGATTCTTCTGGTCGTGCGAAGCATCTCGAGGCTCTTGACTAGTGCTCTCCTTCCTATTTACTCCTGTAGCTGTGGCGAACCGGAGAAGAACTTGTGGTGGTGTCTGCAAAAGTGAAAAATTGTGTTTGGTTCTGCACATAAGTGAAAGAAGCGTATAGGTCGCTCGGGGTCGCTTAGGTCGATGGAGATACCCTCTGGCGGTGAAGCAAACCCTCTGGTGGCTCAATTGGTCGACCATTGTGGTAGTTGTACCGCCCAGTCTTGTACTCATTCGTCTACAAAATCTCTACTTGCTCGCTTAAATAAATAATCATTCTTTTCAAAGTAAACAGCTTTTCTCAATATATAATAGTAGTATATATATATAATAATAATAATAAATACAGTACATCAAGTTCATTAAATCATGTTTTTGTCGTATCGTCCTCTACCTTATTTAGCGATGCTCTTAACTAATTCAATGTACTTTTCAGTGGAGAATGACTTTGGTCTTTCTAAGGCCATACCTAAACCACGGTCCAAGATCAATTGTGGTAAGACACCAAAGGCTCTGGAAACACCGAACAAAACAGTGTAGAAAGATTGTTCAGTCAATCCGTAGTATTGTAACAAGACACCAGAGTGAGAGTCCACATTTGGCCATGGGTTCTTGGTCTTGCCGTGCTTGGTAAGAACACCTGGAGCAACTTCGTAAATGTTGGAAACCAACTTGAATAATTCATAGTCTGGCATGTGCTTCAAGGCGAATTCTCTTTGAGCAGTGTATCTTGGATCGGTCTTTCTTAAGACGGCATGTCCGTAACCTGGAACAACTCTTCCGGCGTTTAAGGTTTCCCACAAGTACTTTTCAATGTTTTCCTTGGAGTAGTCACCCTTTAATTCTTCTCTCATTTGGAATAACCATTCCAAGACTTCTTGGTTGGCTCTTCCGTGCAATGGACCGGCTAAACCGTTCAAACCTGCAGCCAAGGACAAGAATGGAGAGGATAAAGCGGAACCAACCAAGTGGGTGGTGTGAGCGGAAACGTTACCACCTTCGTGATCGGAGTGAATGGTCAAGTATAATCTCATTAATTCGAGGAATTCTTGGTTTTCACCGTAACCTAATAAGTTGGCCAAGTTAGCACCGTAATCCAACTTAGGGTCAACAGCAGCCAACTTACCGTCTTTGAATACGTTTCTATAGATTCTAGCAGCAATGTTTGGCAACTTGGCTAATAATTCAATGGAATCTTCGTAAGTGTACTTCCAGTAGTCCTTCTTGTTGACACCCTTAGCGTAGGCTGCAGCGAATTGGGATTCAGATTCTAAAGCAGTAACGGCAATGGAGAATTGAGCCATTGGGTGCAAGTGGGATGGAGATCTGTCGATTAATTCTTCAACGTGCTTTGGTAAAGCGGATCTGGCGGCTAATTCTTCAGAGAAAGCCTTGGTTTGAGTAGCGGTTGGGACTTCACCGGTCAATAATAACCAGAATAAAGCTTCTGGCAATGGTTCTTGTCCACCTGGAGCCTTTGGCAATTCCTTTTGGATGTCTGGAATGGTTCTACCTCTGAAACGGATACCTTCGATTGGGTCTAAAACGGAACCTTCCCAAACTAAACCCTTAATACCTCTCATACCACCGTAAGCCTGTTCAAGGAGAACTTCTCCAATGACGGTCTTACCATATTCTTTCTTTAATTGCTTGACTTCTTCAGCCTTTTCTGGGAGAATGGCTTCCAAACGAGCCTTAAGAGTCTAAAGAAGCGGTTAGTAGCTGAATTGACAAAAACGGCCAAGCAAAAGCAGCTTGGTTATGCTTTAAATGAGAGGGTAGAAATGAAGATTTGCCAAAAAGTGCCCAATTCAAGCCAATGTCATGCCAATTTCATGACAATTTCAGGCTCATTACGGTATAGTTGCCCGAGATCAAAGGAGGTGCAGATCACATGCGAAAAAAATAAAAATTTAAAAAAAAAAAAAATGGCCAATGACCTCCAATTTACAACAACGCAAGTGGGCAAAAATAGTCACAACAGCGGGTTCATATTCAATCCCACGGCAGAGGGCAGACTCGTTGAGCTCTTCAGCGATCCATCGCTCGATCAATTGTATTTTTTCATACTTACTGGTTCGGTAGCGTAGCTTCTAACGAAACGCTTGGTTAACAAATTACGTTGAGCAGAACGGATGGCAGACATCTTGATAATAGAAATAAATATAAATATAAATAGATATAGATATATAGTCTAGAAGGAAGGAAAAAAAAAGGAGAAAGGGAAACTAAGAGGTGCTCTTATTCCATGGGGAAAACGGTGCGTTTAAATAGAAATTGTGTCGAGTGCGCGGCCAATCACAGCAGGCGATTTCTTCCGTGGATGGAAAGTTTACGGACTTTGTTACCGAGCGAAACCGAGCCGTGAAAAGTGATAGAAATTGTGGGCGAAAAGAACCAGGATAAAGCGAGTACGCTCTAGCATACCTGGGAGAAGGCATATAGGGTACCACTCATAGAGATTGATGAGCCAACGGGGCAGTTGTTCGTCGTTCTTTGGGGCCAGAATAGTGCTATTTGTCGAAGCCCGCTTTTGTGTCATCTTTTCCCCAGATTTCATCGGAGTGTATGTGCTTTTCCGAAGTAGCACAATTGAAAAGCTGGGCTGTTGCCTCTAACTCCAGTGTGGGGGTGTCCCAAAATAGGGGGCCCGGGTACCTGGACGCGGGATTTTAGGTTTTAGGGTGTTTGTTTTGGATCAGCCACTAGTGTCTCAGAATCTGCAATCAGGCATTGGCGATAATCGGGCTGGTTAATCAGTTTGATCCCTCTGATCTACGGTCTGCTTTTTGTTTTTTCTTTTTTTTTTTTTTTTTTTTTTTTTTTTTTTTTTTTTTCTTCTTTTTTTTTCAGCTCCTCGGAGCTATGGTGCCGCTTGGGTCACGGAGTGTCTTCGGTGTGTGCACGACATAACGTCATAGCAGATGTATGGGGTAAGTCGGGAGACAACAACCAAGAAAAGCCTGGCCTGCCCAAGATCCACCTAAATTTCTGCATGGTGCTAGTGTGGGATAGGGGCACAAGAGAAGTGGTTCTGTCGAGTCGATTTTCTGATGTTTGAGGTAGGAATATAGCGTTTCGTTGGTGCCATTGTTCTCGGTCGCACGCACCCAGAATTGCTCCTCGGTTCAAGGGCCGAGGGAAAAAGCTGTTGCAATGGCAGTTGAAACGCTCGAACCAACCGTGTAGCGCCAGACTGTGGGCATCCAACCAACGAGCTGAATTAAAGTTGGTATGGACCCGGGAAATACGAGATATATTTTTTAGCTAACTGGCTTGTGCTGGTGGCCATTGGCCAGGATGAGCCTCAGGCCACTGGTGTAGGGGTGAGTGACTTTTAGTTTTTAGACGTCAGGGCCGCTGGTGTAAGGATGCGTGACTTTTTTTAGCTTTAGGTGAAATGGCCCTATGCGACGCTCATGCTCCGATTTTTCGAGAAACTACAGTCCTTGAAAACTGGAAATTCCCACCTATGGCTGTAAGTGCCCATTAACGAATTGTGGCCATGCTGCTGATGCATCTTTGCATAGCTGATGGCACCAACTGTGCTGTGGTAGTTGAAATGCTATGTCCTGCAGGTAGCTGAAACTTTTCACCCCCACCAACCAGCCTGACGTACTGACGAAGGCATAACAAAGTAGTGGTAAACTTGGTCAATTGCTCTGGGTATCACCAACCTCACCCCAAACCCAACATCTATAGCTGTAGTCTTTTTTTTTTTTTTTTTTCTCTTTTTTTTGATTTTCCCCAGAAATCAACTCGGACTTGAGCTCATCGCATCGGTCCGAAAATTTCTTCCCTAGGCAAGTGTCTTCTCTCCAACAGTTCAGCCTGAAACACCAAGATGCTCTACCGAATTCTAGGTAATATCTACCTCTCGTCTATCGAGCCGTTGACCAATGGCGAAGACTTGAAAACGAAGTATGGAATAACTCACATTGTCTCAGTGGTGCCTGGAACGCTCCCAGCGCAGTACACTGAGAACTATGTGCACAAGCAGATCGAAGTCACCGACGAAGAGTCGTCCAATATCCTTCAGTATTTGCCCGAGACTAACTCCTTTATCGAATCAGCATTGTTTCCTCCCTCTTCCTCCATATCTAGAACCGGCACCGCGCCACCAAATAAGGTGCTTGTTCACTGTGCTCAGGGTGTCTCTCGGTCCCCCACAGTGATCATGGCATATCTTCTTCAGAAGTATAGACTCACTTTTGACCAGGCGCTTCATGCCCTCAAGAGAAAGAACGGAGCCGTAGACCCAAACCCTTCGTTCCTCAACCAAATCAGATTGTTTAAGAAGATGCTTGACCTAAAGCTAGACCAGTCGTCCAAATTGTACAGACAGTTCCTCGTAGAGATCACCTTGGCGCAGGACCCAACCGGTGAGTCGCTCAAGGAACTAAACTTATTCAAGAAGAATGATAAACTGATTCATAACACCTCTCCATCTACGATAAACTACAGATGTAAGCGATGCCGTCATGTTCTCGCCACCAACCACAGCGTGGAGTACCACGACCAGCCCACCGAAGACTCGCACCAGTCCAAGTTTATCAAGAGGGGTCACACTAATAGAATCATCTCTGTGGAGCAGGGTTCCACAACATGCTCACACCACTTCCTTTCTGAGCCTTTGGACTGGATGATGGCTGAGGTGGAAAGATCTGAGTTGGAGGGTAAGTTCCACTGCCCCAACGAGAAGTGTGGGGCTAAGATCGGTGCCTACTCGTGGAGAGGCTCAAGATGCTCGTGTGGTAAGTGGGTGATTCCAGCGTTCCACTTGCAGAGTAATAAGATAGACGAGGTGAGAGTGTTGGAACGAGCACCTAACGTGCCCACAAGCATATAGACTATTACATAGATAGAGAATGGCATATTATTTAATAATCTTTGAGTTGTTACCGCTCCCTGACTGTGAACAAAGAGGTCAAAGTGAAGTAGATCTTCGCCCAGCTAACTACTTTCGTATCTCAGTCAGTCTAAAGTCTACAACAGTCGTTGCCCGTAGATATGCACCACTCTTACTCCTCTAGTCCCAGACTCATGTCGCCTACACTCTACATATATGTAGATATCTCTACATTGTCATAATCCGCAGATATATATTACTGTTCTTAGTGGACCCAGTCCCTAATCCATATCCATCGACTCATCATCCACAGCAGAGTGGTTGTAGTCATTCTCGTTCTCCCAGTCGTTCTCTGTAACCTCGACGGCAGCAGCAGACCCGCTGGCCACACGGTCGTTCTCTCGGATTGCATTCAAGATGGTATTGGTGGTGACCGGGGTGATACCACTTCGACTCACATCCGTCGTAGTTATGCTGTGATCATCTTGGTACTCCACCTCCTCCGCCATGAAGCCCTCGTCCTCATCAACATCGTCGTAGATCTCGTTCTCGTTGATCACTCCCTCGCTGTCCTCCGCTCCACCACGATCCGGACCAGGCGCTTCACGACCAGTGCCTAGACCTTCTATATCTTCCGAATCCTCCTCTTCATTATCATCGTCCTCTTCTCGACTCTGTAAATCTATGTCTGGAACATTGGCGTCCAAGTCGATCTCCTCCGGTTGCTCTAAAATGCTGTTGGAGGTGTTCCCGACCGTGGGGATGGTCGAGTCGTTCTGTCTCAGGGTATCTGGGTTGATTTGCAGATGCAGATGTTGTTGCAGGTAGTACGCCGCCCTTCTCTTTTGGTCGAAGTCCAATTCTTCCATCGTTTTGTTGATTCCGACTGGAGCTATCGAGTGGTAGCCGATCTTGGAGATGGACTGCAACTTGTTCAACTTCTTCACCACAAGTGGGGTGAGCAAATTGTTGGAGGAAACTGCGCTTCCATTCAAGGACTTGGTTCGTATGATATAGTCCAATTGCGTGACATTGGGCCCGGGATTTTCTGCTGAGTACGCCAGCAATGGTGGAGCAAATAAATGCCGAAGGTGCTGAGAGTGTGCTCGCTGCTCGTCTATTGCGTTGCCGTTTGGGAGCGAGTGGAGCCTCAGATTCAATCCGTTGGAAGACGTCTGCTGAAGCCACTGGCTGTTGAAATCGAAGGAGAACAAATTTGGAGAGTACATCTGGGCCGTGGGGGCGGAAAGAAGACAAGAAAGAACTGAGCCAACATGGATCGACCTTCAGTAGACCACATGTATGCGGTTTTCTACATCCGTACACCCACCTTAAGAAATTGAAGCTTATTTTGTTCAGTGATGGCACACTGGATCGGTTTCAGGCTGATAATCAGATTGGCTGGACTGTTTGCACAGGAAGTGTCTGTCCTCGTTCAGGTACTGGGTATCTTTGCAGTATTTGTGGATTCAATCAGAATATTGTACCAGATATGTTACATGGAGATAGAAAGAAGTTTAAATGCAGAAAGAAGATATGGCTTCCGGTGCTTGAGTGAACCCTATTTGGGTTTACACAGTAGAGTTATTCTTTTCAGAAGGATTGCATTTCAAGTAGCTCTATAAATACAGAACACTTAATCTAAGGTGCTGTAGCAGGACGGGATGGTTGTTAATCCAATGGAGCTGGATCTACATAGACTGATTTCCACTCCCTAGCCACCATACCCTATAGACGTACCAAAAGTAAATAAAAATAACAAATTTCAACAAGATTTTGTTGCTTCCACTTAATTTCTTCTAGATGGGCTTTTCTGGAGGACTCCCATTGCCTAGCTAGTCTAGAAGAGCCCCCCAGTTCCAACTCATACCCTCCACCACACTGGTGCAACCCTAGCCACAAGCAGCAATGTCCGGGTAACCCAACATGCATATACAAAGCTTAAAATTTTTAAATTTTTCTTGCTTCCACTTTATCCACCACCTTCTTCTTAAGCAACCATGAATAAATGACCTAATATAAGACATTGTAGCCCTTGTATCTTCTCTAACCCTGGGATATATCACCACGGACATGCCATTTACTAGGTGTTCGGAGGTAAACGAATCCCAAATATGAAAGCTAATGTATCTAGCAGAATAATTAATGATAATCGGTGCATTGATTTACTTTGATGATACTTTACATTTTTTTGAGCGCTGAAGGATGGCTGCTGTTACACGTGCGTCCGTGTTAATGAGTTTAGGTGACCATTCTGTTGATTTCTCGGTGGTTATTACCTTCCCTTTCATCTCTACTACTATCTGGTGTTGCATCTTGTCTATGTTACTCCCTGCAGGGGCTGCAGTGCACACTTCTTTTGCATTGCATTTTGCAGCTTTGCAGCATTTGTACTTGTGCAGCATTTTGCCGTTATGCACTTCCTTAGCGAACTCTACAATAAGCAGTACCCTTCGTAAATCTATATTCGTTTGCATGAAATATATATATAAGTCGTGAAAGTCTTGTCAGCTATTTTGTCATTTTGTCATATTGTCAAACGATTTTTGACAAAAAAAAACTATTTCCTTTCTTTTTTTTAATGGATACCTCTCTTCAACTTCAAAGAGTCTCTCTTCTTCTCACTTAAGCTAAATTGACTAGGCAAGTTGATAGAGTCCTTATTGGTAGCTGCAGAGCTTGGTCCGTTGCTGCTACTAGCAGCCATGTTTGACGAAGCCGTCGTGTTATTGGATGCGTAGCCGTTGGTACCTGGGCTGTTCGTCACTGTAGTCAAAGTTGCAGTACCAGATGTGCCATTGACAACAGTTGCTATACCAGTTCCACGCAAGGAACCAGTGGAGGATGCGGACGAAATCGAAGAGTTGTCATTGTCATACATGGGACTGTGTGCCACGTTGCTGTTCACAGGGAACCCGTTCGTGAAGTAGCCGCAATCCTCGGAAGTCTTACTGGAAGACATGAAGGGAGAGTCCAAAGTGTCCGATGCGCCATTGATACTGCTGGCGCTGCTGAAGCTACCGTTTTTAGGCACACCGTGCTCGGTGTTTATGTGCAAGGCCTTGGGCAAGCTGGTGCCTCTAGACGAGGATCTTGATCTGGTCAGGTAAAAGTTAAACTCATCAACCATATTTTCATTACCGGAATTAAATATTTGGTGTGACGATGCAGAGAGTGAAGGTGGAGTGATTTGGTGAGAAATGGAGCCCTTTTGCGAGCTCGGAGGCGTCTGGTAGTCCATCATCATAGAGTTGAACCCATTAGAGTTCGATACCGAGGGATGAAGTGAATTGGCATTGGCGTTACCTGAAGCATTGTGTGTATTGTTGGCAGTCGTTGAAGGGTTCATGCTGCTCTTGTTGATGAAAGATTGGGGCACAAAGTCTTGTATAGACTGCAACGAGTCAGTACTGACGTTGTCATTATGCATGGCAGAAAACTTTGAATGGTGCATCTCAGGCTTGATTGTGTTAAGGTTGCCCACATGCAACCAGTTGTTACCGGAGGACGAGTTGTTTCTTGTTAACGACTGCTTGCGCAAGCTTATGGAGGAGGATCTTGACCTGTTGTCCAATGCAGCTGTGGCGGCTGCCAGGTTCTTGGACCCGTTCAGCGCATTGTAGTTGGAAATGTTGAGTTCTGTTAAGGAGAGGTTTGAAATTGATGATTGTCTGATATTTGGCGGCATGCCACTGCTGTTATTGTTGCTGCTGGCAGTGGTGGTGGTCGTGAAGGGCATGCCGTTCCCTCCACCGCTGGTCACGGTTATAGTGATGCTAGTGGATTGGGGTAAGGGCAGCCCGCTGTGGTGGCAGGTGCACAAGTCAATCAAACGCTTCCTTATGAGCTGCAAGAAGATCGGCTTGTACGAGTGGTTGCGTAAGAAATCGTGCGACACAAGGTTTTGGTAGTCAAATGATGGAGGAACAGAAGTGGTGGAAGACGTGGACTGGATGAGCTTGTTCATGGTATCGTTGGACACCTTTGAAACAAGCCCGCTTGGAGGGATGGTGCCCAGGAATGGCGTGGTGGTGGGTAAGCCAAGAAAGTATTGATACGACGAAAGCAAAAGCTGATCAAAATTTTGGTTAAAGTTGACAGTATAGTTCTTTGTTGTCTTGAATGAACCAAAGAGTGGTTCGTCAATATCAGTCAAAATATCATCCGATTCGTTATAGTGGGGGTTTTGGTAAAGGGAGTGGCTGTTTATGGATGAAGTCGAGTCGTTCCGAGGGAAGTAATCCATGGCACCACCGTTATTATTAGGTCCGTGGTTCGGGTGGTGCTGAGGTGTGTGCATTAACATGGGCTGATCTATAGGGGTCTTCATCGTCTGTTCTAACGGAGTAAACGGCTGGTCCGCTCCACCAAGCGACGAGAACGAGTTGTTAAGTTTGAGCGAAAGATTTAATTTTTTATTTATCATCGTTTTTCTTTACTGTCTTTCTGACCGTGTGTTGTTCTCGACTATTTTGCTTATTGTAGGCGTACTTCCTTCTGGGAGTACTTGGTGTCCAAAGAAGTAAGATATTAATCAAAGCAAAAATGGAAATTTCTATTTTTTGTCAAAAAATAAGTTACTTGCGTCGCTTTCCTTTACTGTCTTTCTGACTGTGTGTTATTCTCGACTATTTTGGTTATTGTAGGCGTACTTCCTTCTGGGAGTACTTGGTGTCCAAAGAAATAAGATATTAATTAAAGCAAAAATGGAAATTTCTGTCTTTTGTCAAAAAATAAGTTACCTGCGTCTTTTTGTCAGATTTTTTGTCAGGAGGCTTATATGCCAGACGAAGCACGTAAGTTTAAAGGGGTAGTTCTTAAAAATAGCAATTGTAAATATACGGTAGGAACCCAGGAACTGCAAAAATAAAGGAATTATTTGATTGCGGTGGCTAGTGCTTTGGGAGGGAGGGGCTGTATACTGTTACTGTTGGAGTTTTGTAGTTTCGGATGCTTCTTGAGATTCTTTCCTGGTGGATTTTCTTTCTGTCCTGTTACCTTTGAGTGGTCGATTACTTTTTCTGCAAATTTCTTTTCCTGTTAAGAAAAGAGTGACTAAAAGGGAATAAGCGAGTTTGACAAAAAAGTTAAAAACGCGTCAAGGTTGAAAAAAAAGAAAGAAAAAAAAAAAAAAGAAACAGGAAACTATCACGCGTCAATTTTGATGCCTTGTTTCGTATGGGTGATGTACTGGACAGTAAGTACGACGAGACCCTTGGTGAATTAACTAGTGCTTGTAGTACGCGTGGAATACTATCGCTGGAAGATGTCGTCTTCTTGTTAGTGCTCGTGAAGTGTCGAATATGACTATGAGTAATAGTGTCTTGTGGTTACAGTTGGTTTTACTGTATTCTTAGGCTGTAGTCGTCACTCTTTTGCAGTATACTTTATCTATCGTTTCCTCCCCTAATGGAATTATACAAGTTGTATGCGTTCCTTGTCATATATATTTGGTTCTGGTGTTCCAAAGGAAATCGACCTACTTTATGCTGCTTCAGCTGATTCCCAATTCGGAAAAATGATATGCATTGTTCCGAAGTATTTTTTAGGTTGCTCACGCAAATTGTACAGAAAAACTAATGCTTAAGCTGCATGCTATTGATTACATGCATTAAATCCTCCGCGCTCAAAATGACCACATCTTAGAGTAAAAGTGGGAATTTGTTGGGGGATCTCAGCAGCCATGCTCAAGACTAAAAGAGCAATAAATTACAACTTGAAACTACAAACAAAGAAAATGACAAAGGATAAGAAAAAGATTGTTGATCTCACCAGCCCGGTGTAAATTTTATTCTAAGTTGTGGAAAATTCTTGCAATCTCCTCAGGTTGCACAATCTAGATAAGTCCTATTTTACATAAGAAATTTTAGAGTTGGACTATGTGGACCACTGCCTCGTGTAGATTAATGTGTAGATAGATTGGAACACACGTCTCCTATCTCTCGTTACTAATACTTCGACAAGCCTTGCCTTAGCTGAGGCAACATCGCCTTTCTTTGATACCCGCCCTACAACCATAAGGTGGACCATATCGCTGCATCCACATAATACTAAACATCCACATGCTTTCTCTTCTTCTTAGTTCAAACTGCAGTAACGATTGTCTCTTGTACGTCTACGAGAGTCGACGTCTGTCTACTTTTTCATTTTATTTTATTTTTTTTTTTCTTTATTTTATTTTATTTTATTTTTATTTTACATAGTCTTTGTTCCATGCTTAGATGACATGTCAACCGTACTAATTCATGTTGATTGTACGAAACTTCACCAAAGCTTCTCCATGAGTGTCGACGAATTCAAGAAAATGGCGAATTATCATACGAGAACATATTTCCTGATATTTTTTAAGCTTTCCTTGCCTCCTAGATCCTATTTTTACTCCAGTTATAACCTACGACTGGAATCCTAAACCAAATCGTGGATGCGGCTCTCTAAATTCTTTCCTCTCGGTAGGGTAATATTTTTTGCGGCTGGAGCTGCCATCAGTACATGATGGGAGGTACAGTGAAGGCTACTTCTCGCCTACGTTTACGAGTGTACCACTTTGAGGGATACGAGTCGCAGGCTAAATAGTTGCATAGTCAGGAACAGTCCACCTGAAAAATCAGGGCCGACTTCTCGCATTTACACTTAAATTCGTAAACCTTCGTTCATTAATTCTAAAAAAAGTGCTACTATTAATACCATAAAAGGTAACAGAAGCCTAATGCCGGAAACAAGTAGATTGTTCACCTGGAATTGCAATTTTTGTTGGGCTCATTTTTGCCATACAACTAGAGCCTTACCAAAGCTCCTTCCTGTTTTTCCTGTGAGAACTAGACTAGATCATCTCCCGTTGTCAACTCAATATTGGCGAGATTAATCTCCTATAGTTCCCCACGCTTCGGATAGAAAAAGGTTAAAAGCTAAAAAATAAAAAATAAAAAAAGAGCCTGAGAAGCAGTGTTGCAACTATTATGAGCCATAACTCACCGAAGTTTAGTACCTTACACTAGCAGCAGCCGAGCATGCAAGCGATTAAAGTTTAAAGTAATGAATAGTGTATACCTACAAGGGGGGGGTAAGCTTGTAGTATCCGTGAAACGTGTCGGTCTTATCGTACCTTCAGCATTAGAGGCCATCGAGGATTTCCATTGACCCATCCCGATTATGCATGCATAACCTTGTTTTTACATGTTGGTAAATGGAAACCTTCGCCGAATTTAAACTTTGAAGCGAGCGTTCCTCGGGTAGAACAAAGTGAAGGGTCCAACAGAGTGATATTTTAAATGCACCTTGCTTGAAATGCATGTGGGCAACTTGTTGGTACGGCTGAGATCGGAGCTGGTTAAGCACCAGGCCAAAGTAAATTACTCCTGCCGAATACATGTCCAGATTCAATAAAAGGTGTTTCCAGCTAAAATGGACCTACAATTTGCACCCGGATTCAGCCAGAGTTTTTCCTCGATATTGCAGTGAAATACAGTTGAAACGACACATTCTCCATATGCCATAAGTCCTCCCAAACCAGCCACATATTGAAGAGCCGTTTTGTCCCGCCCTTGTGCTATGCACGATTTCCCAAAAGTGGAATTCAGGAGATATCGGAGATCAAATTGATATCTTAAATGAAGGCAGTCTGTCTGAAAATGTTCCTCCAACTGAGCTAAGCATCTACATCCTCCCTGGCGCCCAGACTACCTTCAAAGTCTTTGGAAGAAGCATCCTGCAATTCGAGCTTTTCATCGTTTTACTTAGCTTCTTTGTTTTCTTTACTTTGTTCATCCTCACCTTCACTATTGTCTTTGCTTTCTTCACCTTTATCTTCGGTTACTTCACTTTTCACTTCACTTTCTTGTTTCTCTTTGATTTCGTCTGTTTCTTTTTCAGATTCCTCCTTTTCTTCGTTTTCGATTTGGTCTTTTACTTTTTCATCTTCTTCCTTTTCTTCGTTTTCGTCTTTTTCTTCTTCGTCTCCCTTCTTTTCTTTCTCTTCCTCCTTTTCTTTTTCTTCCTCTTCTTTCTTGCGCTGAGTGTACTCGTAATACTCATCCAATGGCTCCTCAAGAAGCACTTTGTTGTACTTTAAGTTATACGGCAATGTCTTGGTCAACTCGGGTGTCACTGTAACACCACTGCCACCAGAACCACCACCACTAGCAGCTCCATTAGAATTACCTCCCCCTGTCGCATTATTTGCCGCCTCATCATCAATTTCAATCAAGATGTGGTCAAACTTATACAAGTTGTTCAAATGCGCCTGTAACTTCTGCTCCTTGTTCTCCATCGGATGCAAATTCTCGTTCAGCAACAGTAACCGGATCTCCGAGTCAAGCGCCGTGTTGATAAACTTCATATCGTACCCAAGCTTGAGATCCTTTTCGGCTAGATAGTTGAGCCAGGTTACGTGGTCGAGGTCTTGGTCATCTTCCTCCAATTCTGCAGCCACAGCCGCCTTCTCCGCTCTCTGCTCGGCGCTGGGGTCTTTGAAATGATTATAGTAGTCCTGTTTCTCCTTTAATCTCTTGCTCTTTTGGTCCTTAGACTCCTTGTCATCGTCCGTGCTGTCGATCTTCCTCTTCTCAATCAAGTTGCGCACTAACGATCTCGGCACCTTGGTCAATTTCTTCAGTGTGGAGTAGCCGTCGCTGTACAACATCCAATTTTTGAACGACCGTGCCAGTTTCGTGCTGTAGTCCTTAACATTGGCGTACACCGGCGTGTCAAACGCATCCAAGAAGTTCTCCCCCAGCGACGGCTTGAGGAAGCCAATGTCTAGCATTGCTTGGGTGATATCTTGCACTACAAGGCCGTCATCTCGGGCCAGTTTGCCTATTGACTCGACGGAGGCCAGATTCTCGAGGCGATGGTCGGCATATTTCAAGCTTTTGAGGAGTAGGAGCTTGAAGTAGTGGATGTAGAGGTCAGTGAGGATGTTGACTACTGAGGGCTTACACTTGTCGAAGCCTGCAGCCTTCAACATTTGTATTATGGACACCCTGAGGAGTGCAAAATGGAAGGACGAGTCTGCCATGGGTCAGTCGACTGCCAAAAAGTAATAAATATACGGTATCTAGACCACACCAACAGCAGGAACAAGGTGACTCCGTGACGGTTGATGAAAAAATGGCAAAGGGCATGAAGGTTGGTTGCAGGACTATATGCAGGTCAACAACATAATTGAGGGATCATGAGATGAGAGGAAACAGCGCCATGAGGCGACTGAGAGCAAATGGGATGAATAGGATGGGAAGAGAAAGCTAGCAGAGTTCGAATAGAAGCGGAATTTGAACGTAGAACATCAACTGAGGCACTTGAAGGGGGTGTGTCAGAGGGGCAGCACTGAGAGGCCGCATATGCAGGAAGATCATCTAAAGTGCTGCACAGCAGAGAAGAGAAGAGCACAACAACAGCTAGTGAGATACGCTACAGGGTTGAGGTATGTGGGGGCCAATTGGAACTTGGAGCCAGAATAGTGAACATTCAGAAGAAATTATGATACAGAGAAAGAAGTTTCATTCTAGGTATTAGCTACTAATTTATCGTTGTACACAGCAAGAGCCAACCCACTGGAAGTCCTGCACTATATACAGGACCAAGCATTAACAGTTGTGTGTATCATTGAGCTACCACCCAAAGGCAAGCAAGTAGCTCTTAATTAGAGCTATGTGAGGCTGAATGGTGCCCCTGAACTACAGTGGAGCAGACTGGAACTATAACTCACCAGATCCAAGGGCTCAATGTACAGCCACAGCTAGACATCGTCAATGTATTAACTATTTTTTATTATATAAAAGAGCACCACTCTCCAGCTCGTGATCTGCACCAAGTTTTCCACTTTCCGCTCACCGCTTCCTTCTCATTCAGTACTGCTTCAGCATCTACCGCCTAAAATACACAAGCCTCGTCTCTGCAAACCTTTCCAAAGCACCAGTTCTCTACAAGCCCTGCTGTAATCTCTCACCGATCTTCTTGGATGCGAATGACAAAGCATTGAACAAACCCTTTTCGCTCAAGTCAATCTTGTTCAACGATATATCTCCAGCAGTCACGTTATTGGCATTTCTTGGGTTGGTCACCCTAGATACAATGATGGCCGGGTCGATTTCCAAAATGATCCCGTCGTCTATGGTTTCATCAATGCACAAACTTACCAAGTCGTACTTCTCCAAAACTGTAGCTTCATCCAAGGTGTTGTCTAATAAGATGTTCAACGCCTCAATCAAGTTGTTTGTTAACGAGTAAACCATGGATTCGTTCTCATGGGCCAGCGCCACGAGGATCAATATGATGTCGTTGGATTGCTTATAGGTGATCAAATGGTTGTCATAGAGAATAATGTCCTGGTTCTGCTTGTACACCTTAGAGAATACGTTCTTTTCGAATTCCAACTGCTGCAAAGGCGACATGATTGGTATACTGGCTCCGGCGGAGGATGCGTTGGACGCGGTTGGCTGTTCCGGCGTGTAGTACTTGGCATAGAGCCTGGACCCGTTAGAATCGAGAATAAGAGTGGCCGTGATAGTCTTGAGGGAAACGCTAGACATGATTGACGCTGTTAGGGAGTATCTGGGGGAAGAAGAGTGATGTCTTGACGTCGTCTTGATGGAGTGGTGAATGGGTGAACACGTAGAAATTCGCGAGGTTATATGCAGGCTGAAAATTAGAGGTTTGGGTGAGGTTTGGGTGAGGTTTGGGTGAGGGTTGGAGAGGGTTGGAGAGGGGTGGTGGAGGCGGGAGAAGAGGTGGAAGGGGTGAAGATAGGAAAGGTTCCAGGGCAAATGTACGGTGGTGATTCAAAAATTGACCGTCAGGATTGGCACTGAGACTGCTTGTGGCATTGGCACTGGCACTTCCTAAGGGTACGTTCCTGCACATATGCTATTCCGTACTGCATTCACCACTACTGTTCGCTACAAGTGATCTAGTGGAGTAACGAGGGGTTTTCATTCTTTCCCTTTGGAAGTAGAATGGCCGCCAGATGAGCACAGTCTAGCTGCTATGAGTTCCTCAGATAGGGGTCGCTACCACTGTCTTACATTAGTGGCA
Source organism: Dujonia oleophila (assembly GCA_030563865.1). Lineage (NCBI taxonomy): Eukaryota > Fungi > Ascomycota > Pichiomycetes > Serinales > Debaryomycetaceae > Dujonia > Dujonia oleophila. The sequence continues at coordinate 360,714 of JAJMKG010000004.1, read as the reverse complement.
GGACTTTTGCACCCAAGACGCTTCGACCAATCCCTGCATATAGAAGATTCGTAGTGTATATAAGAGAGAGCTCTTTCTGGTTGCAAAGGTATAGACGCTACGATGAAGCAAGGGTATGGACTCTAAGTCGAAGCTGCATCTAGCCTCAATACTGAAGATCACAGTTGATACCAATGCCAACCAGAACTCAATGCCCACTTGTCAGACTAGCGGATAATACCCGTTCATACCCGTTCATAAACTAGTGTAGGCGCTCGGTGATGCCTGCAGTACAGGGAAGCAGAGGGTTATCATCCTGCATATGAAAATACCCGTGCGGCTCAAGTAATGAGATGAAGCCAGTGGTCTTCTGACTTTAGGCCATTGAGGCAGATGGATGGGGCAGGATCTGTAGCAACAGGTGTTGCAATTTTGCTAGAAACGCTGCACCAGAGTGCATCAACGAAAGAATGCTGAAAACAAGCAATCGTGCCCAACAGGGTCGGTCGCAGAGCACAGGAGTGCGATCTACACCAATTCACCACCATTTCACCCACTGTTCACCAGCAATGCACCAACTTTCCACCTTAAAACTAATAAACATCTACCAGTTTACCGCCAAAGAACATCCCATATCCAATCTCAAACACTACTTCGGCATCTAATCTCAGCCCTGCCCGCTTCAGGCACCACCAGACCTCACGTCAGTCCTGCATACAGCCCGAGGGCTCAATGCAGCACCTCTAAACCTCAAAATGCAGAGCCACGTGGGGTCAAACAGTTATTAGACCGGCTGTAAATAGGCAGGACACAATACTAATTGGGCACAATCCTGGAAGCAAAATGAAATTTAAAACGTTCAACCCCCGTCCGTACATGTCCATAACCCCGTCCAAGAATTGCTAGCCAAAGAAGCATGAGATATGTAAGTATGGTAGCAACCACTCAAATCGCAACTGGGAATTACTGCATATGGGCCCTGCATTGACCTGAGAGATGTGTCCCTCCAATTCTTGTCGGTTCTCCCATCCATTTTCAGTGTCTAGTGGGTGTTTGATTATCCACTTTTGATCAAACCGCTGCAGATAAAGAAAATAAAAAAAAAAAAAAAAAAAAAAAAAAAAAAAAAAAAAAAAAAAAAAAAAAAAAAAAAAAAAAAAAAAAAAAAAAAAAAAAAAAAAA